>PVLD010010803.1:0-68805 GCA_004027595.1 Dinomys branickii | reverse complement strand
AAGTCTCCAAACTTAAGTACTTACATATAAATCTAACAAATTACATATAAGAACTATATGATGAATACTACAGCCGGGCATGGTGGTGCATGCCCGTAATCCCAGCAGTTGGGAAGCTAAGGCAGGAGGATCGTTTCAAGTTCGAGGCTAGCCTGAACTGCATAGTGAGACCCTATTTCAAAAAAAAGACCAAAAAAGCCAGTGATATAGCTTCAGCGGCATAAGCGCCTACCTGGCAAGTGCAAGGTCATGAGTTCAATTCCTGGTACCAAAAAAATAAGACAAAGAAAAGACCAAGAAAGGCCAGGCTTGGTGGTGCAAGCCTGTAATCTCAGCACTCAGGAGGCTAGAGGCTGAGGCAGGAGGATCATTGCGGGTTCAAGACCAGCCTGAGCTACAAATTGACCTCAAGGCCAGACTGACTGCACAGTGAGACCGTCTCAAAAAGACCAAACAAAAAACAACAAAAAAAAAACAAACAAACAAAAAGGAAGACTATAAATAGTTAACTAAGCGGAGATGTAAGTGAGGTGATATTCCACACTCACAGATACATCGTCACTGTCACCTCTTCATGTATAGGTTCAATGTAAACTCAATAAAAACTCAGCAAGCTATTTTGTCACTAACAATAAATTGACTCTGAGAAAGGCAAACAACCCAGAATAGTTGACCCAAAAACAAAGGGAAAGAAGAGGCAAGGTGTAGGGGTACTTGGCTACAATCCCAGCACTTGAGGGGCTGAAGCAGGAGGATCACCCCGAGTTTAAGGCCAGCACTGGCTGCCTAGAGGAGGTTAGAGCACTAATACTGCAGGACTTCACAGTGTGCTGCTGCTGAAAGACCCAAGTGATAAAAGAGACAGAGCAGAATACAGGGCCCAGAGATAGACCTGCGTGAATAAATCAAGTGGTCTCTGGTCTTGCTTTGTATCTGAGAGGGGATCTCCACGCAGTCCAGGCTGGGGTGAGGCTTGGAATCCTTCCGCCTCAGGCTTCCAAATGCAGGATTACAGGTGTGCACCCCCACACCCACCACATCAACAAGCACCGCGAAGGAGGGAAGGTCCTACGCTGGAACTGCAACTGCCTGGGAGGCTAAGGTAAAGGATTGTTGGGCCAGGGATGTAGCTCAGTGGCGCAACTGCCTGCCTGGCAAATGCAAGATCCTGAGTTCGATTCCTGCTATAAAAAAAAGGATTGTGAGCTCAAGGTCAGCCTGCATAGACAAGTTAGCAAGATCTTAAGTATTTTTCTCCCTTTTCCTCTGTACTAGGGTTGAATCTGAGAAGCACTGAGCAACATCTCCAGCACTGCTGTTTTTTCTGGACACAGGCTCTAAACTGCCCATGCTGCCCTTGAGCATTCAATCCTCCTGTGAAGGTCTACGCGGGCAGCCAGGCCAGGCTTGCAAAAGACCTATCTGACAAAGGGTCCCTAACCAAAACACAAAAGAACTTTTGAGTCCGTGACTGTAATTCAGAGGTAGGGGACTTGGCTAGCACTCTAGGGTTCAGTCTCCAGCATTAATTACAAGGTGGTGGTGGGGGCTTCAAAATTCAACGGTTGTCGGGGATATGGCTCAGTGGTACAAGCACCTGCCTGGCAAGCGCAAGGTCCTGAGTTTGATTCCTGGTACCAAAAAACAAAAAAAATAAAAACAAACAGCAAAAACATTTCAACAGAATGCAAAGTACTCAGTTACAAAATGGGCTGGGTGTGGTGGTGCACACCTATAATCCTAGCACTCAGGAGGCTGAGGCAGGAGGATCATAGCAAGTTTGAGGCCAGCCTGGGCTACATAGTGAGTTCAAGGACAGCCTGAACTACAGAGTGAGGACCCCTGCCCACCGCCCTACAAAAAAGAAGAAAAAAAATTGTAAAAGTGGACTAAAATCCTTGACAGACAACTCATTCAAAGACCACATATGTCTGGCAAATAAGCATTCGGAAATATCCTCCACATCCAATGTTGTCAGGCCAGGAACTGCCAATACCAGAGGCCAGCAAAACGGCAGCTGCAAAAACTGACACAGCCATTGTAGAAGCGGCTGGCAGTTTCTTATAAAATTAAACACACTCTACCCTATAACCAACAACTACATTTTGCTATTTGTTGTAGTCAGGGTTTTCAGGGGAAAGGATTTAATATAGAACACATAGTTTATAGATCATAAATGATTTCTAGGATTCACCCAAAGAGTCAAATGCAAAAAGGTGCAGAAGATCCCTGTTCCCTAGAGACCCCAAGAGTCCAGCTGAAGGCCTGGCTCCCACAGCAATGTCCTCCACAAGTCCAGCTGGAGGCCTAGTGCCCATGACAATGTCTCATGCAAGTCTGTGTCAAGGACCTGCCCTGGGAAGGCCCAAAGGTCAGTGGTGGAAGCTAGGAAGTCTGTGCCGGCGGGAGGAAGGATCTGTGCCAGCAGGCTGAGGGGTCTGCACTGGAGCCAGGAGGCGACATGAAAGTAAGGACCAGAGCTCCCCTGAAAAGAACCACAACATCCTCAGCAACAGTGAGGTCCCGAGCTCCTCCAAGAACAACTGAGTTCATAACAGGAAAGCCAGTGCCACAAGCTTCGCAAGGACCATCAACAGTGCACCCTCTTCCTCCAGTTCTGCTTTTACGTTGCTGGCAACAATCCTCAGGTGGGCCTGCCACACCCAGCACCACACTGGTTATAAGCTGACCATTACTTAATCCACCACACTATTTACCCACAGGGGCTGAACGCTCATGTCCACACAAATACACATATATGAATGTTCATAGCAGCTGACCTTCCTAACTGCCAAAACGGGAAATGCTCAAAATGTCTTTAGGAGGTGAGCGCATACTACACACCCACAGCAGTGAGTAACTATTCAGCACTAAAGGGCAATGAGCCAGCAAGCCATGAAAAACTATGGAAGAGACGTAAATGCGTATCATTAAGTGAACAAAGGCAACATGAACTGGCTACAAACTGATTCCAACTGTAGGTCATTCTGGAAAAGGCAATCAACAGGTAAGTGGCTGCCGGGGGTCCTTAAGGGAAGATGTTACCCTGTATGATACTAGGAATGGCAGACACAGGTCGGTCACTTGACATTTGTCCAAACCCACTACACAAGACCAACAGGGAACTCTACATAAAGATGGAGCAAGGATGCTAACGTGTCAAGTCTGATTCATCCACTGTAACTCTGTGGAAGTGTGCACAGAAGGAACAGGAAATGGATGGGAAATCTTTATCTTTCACTTGATTTTTAAACCTAAAACTGCTCTAAAGAGTAAAGTGAAGCCGGGCCTGGTGGTGCACACCTGTAATCCTAGCACTTGGGAGGCTGAGGCATGAGGATCGTTGCGAGTTCAAGACCAGCCTGGGCTACAAAGTGAGCTCAAGGCCAGCCTGAACTGTATAACGAGACCATCTCAAAAAGACAGACAGACAGACAAACAGACACAAAAAGAAAGGAAAGAAAAGAGAAAGAGAGAGAGAGAGAGAGAGAGAGAGAGAGAGAGAGAGAGAGAGAAAGAAAGAAAGAAAGAGTAGTCTATTTTAAAAAATGGAATGAAGCACTGATTCTACAACATGGATGAATCTCAAAAACATGCTAAGTGAAAGAAACCAGACACAAAAGGTCTCACCTCGTGTGACTCCGTTTAAGTGAAACGCTCCGAACAGGCAAATGCATAGAGAGAGCAGATGGGAGCTGGAGTGGGGCGTGGGGCGTACTGCTAAAGTGTAGGGCTTTTTCAGGGTATGAAAATGTTCTCCAGTTGCTTGTGGGAGCGGATGCACAATTTTGTGAATACTCTGCAAACCACCAAGCTACACAATATGTAAACTGGTAGAATGTATAGTATGTGAATTACATCTCAATATAAGTTGTCTGAAAAAAAACCCTAAATACGTAAGTTAATAGTTTTGAGAGCCTAAGGCAGGAGGATCTGAAGTTTGAGCCAGACCCTTTCTCAAAAAGAAAAAAAAAGGCCTGGGGTGCAGCTCAGTGGTGGAGCGCCTCCTACGTGTTTCAGGGCCTGGGCCCAACCCCAAGAGTAGCACATAAATAAATAAGGGTAGAACACGGTACATGTGCATGCACCTCAAAAGCCGGGTGTAGAGCACAGGTTCTATGTAACAGAAACATGTATATTTAAATCCTGGTTAAAATCTTAGTCTCATCATTATTGCAATTAAAGAAAAAGATAGTTTCTACTTATTAAAGCCTGCACAAGCCCCAAAAGTGCACAAATTTCCAACTTTCTTGCATCTGCCCTGATATCCAATAAAGGAAAACAAAACCAAAAATCCTAGAGTAAAAATAAAAAAAATACAAGAATCCATGGTGCTCTGGCTAATGACAACAAGCCCTGAAAATTTGCCCCCGCACCAGCACTGAGGATTGGTCAAAGGGCCTTCAAACTGAGTTATATCCCTAGCCCTTTTTTATTTTTGACACACGGTCTTGCTAAGTTGCCCAGGAGAGGCTCAAAATCGTGATCTTCCTGCCTCAGCCTCCCAAGAGTGCTAGGATTACAGGCCAATTAATCCCTTCCCAGTACCACCACAGCCAATGAAAATGGGCTTTTTTGAACACACGGACAACTTAAAATGCTCGCCTGGGTCTCACAAAGAGTGAGTGTGGGGTGGGGGCACAGAGAAGACACTCAGAGCTAGCCTGGGGGAAAGTTTTTGTGGAGAGCTTTAGCCTACTGGCTAGACCAGGGGATGCACAATGGAAGAAGCATCTGAGGCCAAACCCCAGCCCTACATCCCAGCACTCCCAATAGGGTCTCCATGGCTGTGTGTGCACCTTTCTCTCCCACCCGAGCTTCTCTCCCTCTCAAACTGCAGGCTGCAGTGAGGACCACATGACCATTTCCACTTCCTATCTACCTCATCAGCCAGGTTCAAGATAACCAGAAAGAAACACAGCACAAGCTGGGTGTGGTGGCACACACCTGTAATCCCTGCACTTGGGAGGCTGAGGCAGGATGATCACTGTAAGTATGAGCTGAAGGCCAGCCTGAACTGCACAGTGAGACCCTGTCTCAAGAAGACCAAAAAAAGAGAAAGAAACACAGCACATTCGCAAATGGTGACCTTCAGGGTAACAGGTACAAAATAAGAGAAACCTCCAATTTACAGATTCCCTGAAGCATGCTCCAGGGAGTGAACTCCCTAACGGACAGACAGGGGTACACCTGCACTTATAGGGTTCCCAGAACACCGACTGCAAGCCTGTGGGAGGGCAGTATCAGCCCTCACTATTCCCACGGCCAGCAACCCTCTGCCTCCTGCAGAGCACACCAGAAGAGCAGCCTGTGCAGCAGATTTCCCCGCCCAGTAAGGAATCCAGACAGAAACATGGATTTCAGTGGGAGACACCTCCGGGAAGCTGAAGCCTGAGACAGGGCAGCTTCAGTGACACCTCCTCATGCCAAGGGGTCAGCATAGGTTATGTGGTTATTTTGCAACAGAGCCTGCACCCGTGGAGACTAAGGCAACTGAGGAACAGCAGAGCGTGGAGAAATTGGGCCCTCACCTCGGGTATCAGCCGCCTCCTCTTCACACTGGTGACACAGTCTGGCTGGCCGTCTCCACCCAGCTGCCGGCGTTTGCTGGACGCTTGGAGGGCGGTGAAGACGCTGTCCAGAGGGTGCTTCTCTGCAGTCCTGGAGCTCAGCGAGCAGTCCAGAGCAGCATCCTCACTCTCCGTCTCCACCTTCACAGTATTATTTTTTAGAACTGCAGCAGAGAAGAAATAGGGCTCAGTGGGAAAGATCAGGCCTGCTCCACAGAGACCAGCAGGCCTTTGTGGGCCACCCACTAGCCACACCCCACAGAGGATGAAGTCTAATCACAACCCTGTGCTTTCCAACCCTGAGATTTTTCTTGCTGTTGTTGTTCTTTTTGAGACAAGGTCTCCACATGCAGCTCAGGCTGGCCTTGAGCTCACTTTGTAGCCCAGGCTGGTCTCAAACTTGAAGTGATCCTCCTGCCTCAGCCTCCCCAGTGCTGGGATTACAGGTATACACCACCATGCCCAGTGATCCAGCCATGTGATCTTTAACTGACTGTACTGGTGCTATGCAATAAAACTGTGTCCAAGCTGAAAATGGGTTTAAAAATCTTTTGTGGGAAGGCAGACGATAGAGAAAAATAACCAAATATTATCTTTTTGGTGCTACTAAAATGTAACTCTGGGTTAGGTGTAGTGGCACAGGTTCATAATCCCAGTACCATGGGAAGCTGAGGCAGGAGGTTTGCAAATTCAAGCCCAACCTTGGAGACTTACTAGCGACTTAGTAACACCCGAAACCTGTCTCAACACTTGTCTCAAAATAAAAAGTGAAAAAGGGCTGGGGATATAGCTCAGTTCAAAGGTCCTGGGTTCAATCCACAATACCGCAAAAGAAATAACTGAAAAACTCCGCATGATGCCTATAACAGGTGCGTGGGTAGCGGGGGTGGGAACAAGGAGTAGAAGGAAACTTCCTTACTTATCTTTTTACATTTTTGAACTGTGTGAATATGTGTGGCCTACTCAAAAATGTTAAATTAAAAACTTTTACCTTCTTCTACATCTTCACTGAATTCAGCTGAGTTCATCTTCTATTCCACTAAATGAAAAGACAAAAAAGTCTTCATTTATTGCTTGATTTTCTTTCCTTAATGTTCCCTACCCACAGAGAAAACCCTGACCCGAAGCTCCGGCTCTGGGGAAGAAGAGGCTAGAGGCTCCAGGGCACCACGGAGGGACACATTCTCTCACTGGGACCAGGCCTGCAGGTGCCAGGGAGGGGCAGGCGCTGCCTCCACAGCTGGGATTCAAGCCCTTCTCAAGCCTTCTCAGGGATGTAACACACTGCAACACCCGTGGAATACCACTTGCTGGCCAGGGGAACATTCTTTCAGCAAATCAGGTCTTAGCAAAGCCTTCGAATCAGATGATCTTCTTTGTCTCTGCTTATAAATCCCAGGCATGAAATGAAAGGCTGAAGAAGGGCAGCTGTGAATTCCAATAAACCAAGCTGAGGCCTTACCACCCCAGGTAGCCGAGAGACCTGTGGCCACCGACAACTCAGAACATGGCCAGTGCAAACAGCAATGCACTAAATATAAAATACACAGCAGATTTAAGGCTCAGCCTAGTAGTAAGCTGCAATGATAGTATTTGGGGCTTAGGGGCTAAATAAAATACTTCATCAAAACAAACAATCTATTCTTTAAATCTGGTTACTAGAAAATTTTATACTATACATGGGGTCCCGCTGTATTTTTACTGGGTGGCAGTAAGCCAGCCCCTCCCACAGAAGCAACAAGGATAGAATGGCACAGAGGAGGGCTGAGCACACAGTCGCTCCCAACAGACCTGGGGAGGATGAGGCAGGAAGCACAGAGTGGCACTCTTAGCAGATCGGTTCCTAACTGCTACTGCCACGCCCAACAGGGAACCCACACCGTTGTTTTTGTTTTGTTTTGCTTTTATTTTTTACTTTTTTTTCTTTTGTGTCTTTTTGAGACAGGGTCTCGCTATGCAGTTCAGGCTGGCCTTGAGCTCACTTTGTAGCACAGGCTGGTCTCAAACTCGCAATGATCCTCCTGCCTCAGCCTCTTGAGTGCTGGAATTACAGAAGTGTGTCACCACACCCAACTATAACAACCTTTTTTTTTTTTTTTTTTTTTGGTACCGGGAATTAAACTCAGGACCTTGTGCTTGCCAGGCAGGCACTTATGCCACTGAGCTATATTCCCAGCCCTACCATTGTTAGTATCACAACTCAGCGTTGAGGTCCCTCAAATCCCATGCAGTATGTGCGTTAACAGCCCCAGGCACAAATGATGTAGCGATATTCGAAACACAAGTTCCAAATTGCAACCTTTAATGTTGCCATTGCATAGCTGCAGCTCCCACACAGATTCAGGTGACTGCATGCACAGAGTTCTCATTTCTGTTAAAGAGCACAAGAATGACCACGAAACACCTCTTGTGACACTTCTGTCAGAGGAATGCCAGCCACATCACGTAGTAAACATACAAGGGTGGCCCTGGAATGCTGTGTGTCCAACATAGCGAAAGCCCTGTTTTAGAGGGGAGAACAACACGCTGTAGGTGACCTCACACACAGCAGTAACTTCAAAATCTACTCTGTATGGGAAGAGGTACTCAGTGTGTCTGTGCAGTGCTATCCTCAGAGCACCCCAATTAAACTGAGACAGGCACGGTTCTTTTCATCCCTGAATTATACTACCTTTCAGAGCACTAAGAGAAAATAAGATTTGAAATTAAAAATAATTCCTGCTCATAAAGCTGTCTCCTGTCTGAAAAACACCCAAAGTACATTGTTAACTGAAGAAAATCACTAAGTCAACTTCAAGGATCCACACATATATTTTATCAGGCAAAGTTCAGCCATTCTTCCATTTTACGTCAAGAAATAAAGCCTGCCTGTGCACTGGGTACGCCTGAGGGCACAGGAGAGCCAGCCAGGCCAGTACAAAGTCACCGGCTCCTGCCCAGCCTAGCAGGAAACACTTCAGGTCAGCCACTGCCCTCAGAAGCTGCCACACAATCACACATCGATCCCCTCCCAACAAAGGCCAGAGTGAGAAGCACAACAGAACACAGGCCTCAGAGGCAGGGCCAGGGTATGAGGTACATTCCTGAGATTAAAGGCAGGAAACACAAGAGATGGCAGATGATTTACTTGAGGAAAAGAGGTGATGGTGAAAAAATACTCCATAGATTCTGGCTAAGCAAAAAAGTGTTAGAAGAAGGAGCAAGCTGGGCCTGCAACCCCAGCACTTGGGAGGTTGAGGCTGGAGGACTGCCATGAGTTTGAGGCCAGCTTTACATACTAAAGACCCTGTTTCCAAAACATAAAATCAATCAATAAAGAGTGAGTGAACACTAGAAGAAAGGGAAACAGAAAACCAAATGCGGTGGTACACACTTAACAACCCAGCACTCTGGGAAGCTGAGGCAGGACAACTGCAATTTTAGGCCCAGTCTGGGCAATGTATTAACTTGGCAAGAATTTGTCTCCCTATCTCAAAAATAGAAGGTTAAGAAAGGGACTGAGGATGTAGCTCAGTGTGAGGGCCCTTGGTTTACTCCCTAGTACCACCACCAAAAAAACAAAAACCCTTTAAAAAAAAAGGAAAAAGAAAACAAAGAGCACAACATAAGAGAACTGAGGGACAGAGCAAGGACGTGCCATTTATCCGCCATGAAACCCGGCCGCCCAGTCAGTAAGGAGCTGCGTGCAGCTGCCATCCAGGAGCGGGCAAACTAGCATCCCGCTGGTGAAGCCCCAGAAGTGATGGGGGTGGGAACACACAGCCCTTGCACACGGGTGGATGCTAGGGATCCCAAAGGCTTGGGACAAGGTGGGAGGCAGGGCCAGCTGCCCGAGCATCCAAGACACCCAGAGTGGTCTGCCTGGGAGGACACCTGGAACCGCGGACTATCAGCAGATGCGAGGTAAGCAAGGAAACAACCCCCAGCCCTCCAGACAGCTGCCTGTGGGGCAGAGGGCCGGCCTCCCACTGCGCAGCTGGAGTCAGGTGAAGGTCCTCCTCCCATCGCAGCCCACAACCTGCATGCTGAGTACCCGGTGCCACTGCACACACCTCCGGCTGTGAGCCGCCAGAACCCCAGGGTCACCATGAAAGGAACCCAGGACAAGCCACCGCTCAGTGTCACACAGACTGAGTGGCAGAACCGGGGTTGAGAGCGAGTCTGTCTGTAGCTCCCACCAGCCAGCCAGAGGAGGAAGAGCAGGGCCCTCCTAGTGGAAGGTGCTCCCAATGAACCTGGCCTGGCTGACTCGGGCTCTGTGCAGCGGGGAACAGACTCACACTGCTGTCACCAGAGGAGCCCCTGGAAACCCAGCCTGCCTGGGGCCTGGACAGACTCCACCCTGCCTGCCGCATGCAGATGGTTCTGCACAGGGACGTGCAGGTCACTCCCTGCATCTCCAAGCCAACTGGCGACAGCTCAGCAACAAGTCTTGGCTGGGAAGAAAGGAGATGGCTATCACGCTCCATTTCCTGGTCATCTGTTCGGTGGAGGGTCACAAACTCTGCTCTTCGTGGGTGGACACGAGCACCCGGATGCCGAGCATGCCACAGACATTCCTTCCCATTGTGTAACTGCAGGTCTGCAGGAGCCACGTGGCCACCAAGGTCCCTGCAGCATCCGGCTGCTGCCACGCCTGCATCCTCCACCTGATGGCCTGCGTGGGACCTCTTCCACTGTCTCCCCCCTCTAAAACCTTCCCTTTCACCACAGACCTCTAACTGGGGATCATTCTGCATGCACACAGTCCCCCAAATCAGCCTTCTCCCCACAGAGCAGCTGTCCAGTCACTGGTTACTGTCATGGAGGCAACCTAAGTTAGGAGCAGTAGCGAGTGCCTGACATCCAGGGCTCAGGAGGTTGTGGTTGTAAGGATCACCATCATCCTGTGCCAACCTACACTACACATGTTCAAGAGCAGCCTGAACTACATAGCGAGACTCTACCTCAAAAATCCAAAACAGTTGGGCATGGTGGCACACACCTATAATCTCAGCACTCAAGAGGCAGAGGCAGGAGGATCTCCCCGAGTTCAAGGCCAGCATGGCTACAAGGTGAGTTCAGGGCCAGCATGAACTGCATAGTCAGACCCTGTCTCAAAACAAGTAAGTCTTCCCAGAGATGTTCTGCATCAGCAGTTCTCAACCAGGGGAGTATGGAGCAGGCTCGGGCAGCAATGTGCTCCCTGACATGCACCCTCCACCATTGGCAGGCTGGCAGTCTGAGCCGGGGATGCAGTAAGTACACTACCAAACGCCCACACAGCCAGGGCAGCCTTTCTGGGGGCTTGGGGGAAGCTCACCTGAACAAGATCACAAGACAGAAACATTTTCAAAACGGCCCTTAGTACCTGCCTGGCAAGCGTGACGTCCCAAGTTCGATTCCTGGTACCAGAGGGGGAAAAAACAACCTGCCCTTTCACTCTCCAAGTGTGGAGGGGAGCTCTCCAGAGGGCACAGCCGGCTCACAAACGACCACCTGAGGCGGCCAGGAAAGCTCTGCTTACCCCTTTGTCCTGATGCCAGGGGTCACCAGGCCTGTGCACTGGAGTGCCCCACCCTAAATTGGGCCGTGCCCAGCCTCAGAGGCCTTCTAGGGAGCCGGCTGCTCATGGCGTCTACAAATAGGTCAGCAGGGTTGCTCGTCTTAATTAGGTTTTTTATTTTTTTTGTACCAGGAATCGAACTCAGGACTTTGCTTGCCAGGCAGGCACTTATGCCCCTGAGCTATACCCCCAGCCCTAGGTTTTTAAAAAAGTATAGCTACAAAAAATGTTATTCCATACCCTTGTAATGGATATTTATTCTTGTTAGTACTGGTCATTTAAATGTAAGTAAATATTAAAATTTTCCCACCTGTACTATATGTACCCTTTTTTTTCTTTTTTTGGGACAGGGTCTCGTATGCAGTTCAGGCTGGCTTTGAGCTCACTTTGTAGCACAGGCTGGCAACAATCTTCCTGTCTCAGCCTCCCGAGTGCTGGGATTACAGGCGTGCACCACCACGCCCGGCTCTCTACATACTCTTCAACACCCTAAACATGTCCAGTTGTAACTCATAACAATGAGAGCCCATGATCGCCAATAATTTTAAAGTCTAAAGGGATCTGGAGACTAACAGGTTTCATGATCCTGCTTATTGCCTCTTCTTAAACTGATGATCGTGGGAAATGTGGACATCACTGCTGGCTTTACTGTTCCCCAGGACAGATCCTGAGTGACACCCCAGAGGCAGGCGGTTTCTCTGCAAGATTCTGAGGCAGTCTCCCTTCTGCTGGGGAGCTGCACACCCACACACAGAGTGGGGAGCCATGCTCTACTTGGGGGGTGGGCCGTGCCTACCACACCAGCCGGGCCCCCCGCGGGCGGCCAGCACGGAGCACGGGGGGGGGGCAGCTCCTGTCCCTCACAGGACACACAGAAGCACAACTGGAGGGCAACACACACTCTCCCTACTACTGCACATCGTGGGGCCCACGCGTGGAAGGCGAGGCTAGGCCTGCCATGGGCAGGGCACAATCCCTGTGCAGGATCACAAGCCAGGTAGGGGCAGAGGGCGGTCGCACAGCAGTACACCTCAACCCCAGGAATTAGAGAGAGAAGGGGGCGGAAGGGAAAAAAGAAGGAGTGAGGGCAGAGTGGTCAGGACGCCAAGGCCAGGGACGGCACAGGACAACTAACCTAGCAAGCGCAGGCTGCCTACCACACCTGTGGAGAGGCCCCCAGTGCTTGTAATTTGGTCATCTGGATGCAATTTTTATTTTTAGGCAGTCTTGCTATGTAGTTCAGCCGGACCTTGAACTCCCGGAATCCTCCTGCCCCAGCCTTCCAAAGTGCTAGGATTTACAGGAGTGCAGCACCACACCTGGAAGTGGGGATAGATAATCCTAACCAAAATTAATTGGAAGGGAAAAATCCATTCAGGAGTAACTTTGTCCACTTCAATCAAGAAACAGTTTGGTACTCCTCATCATGTTCCGCAGACTGCTAGGAAGGTCTGGGACAGAACTTTGTGGGGGCGTGCTTACCTGCGTTCTTGGGGCCCCGAATTCAATCCCCAATGATGGAGGAGGGAGAGCATCCTGACCTAACCTTTCTATACCTAGAGAGCCTCACTCACTGGAAACTTGTGATTCTGAGCCACAGCAATGAGCAAAAAGCTAGAGGGCCATGCACCTGGGCCTGGAGGGCTCCTCCCACTCCCTGGTTAGCGTTATCCCAACCACAGGAAGGAACTGGAAGGCCAGGCTGTGACTATGGGAATGTGAAGGCAGGGAAGCCCTCCAGAACCATTAGCCATTATAAATTACTGATACTCTATATGAAAACCTGCTGATCTCAGCACTTGGGCAGCTGAGAAAAGTGCATCCCCAGAGTTTGAGTTCAACCTGAAGTACACAGTGAGTTCAAGTTCAGCCTGCAATACAAAGTGAGATTCTGTCTCAAAAAAAAAAAAAAAAAAAAAACCAGGCCTGATGGCATACACCTATAACGCCAACACTCAGGTGGTTGAGGCAGGAAGATTGCCACAGATTTGAGGTCAGCCTGTGCTCCAATAAAGCCAAATGTGAATGAAAAGGAGAAAAAGAATCAAATTTAAACCCAAGGAAATGCCATCTCCCGGTGGATGCATAGCACTCTATCACTACATTTGCCAAGACTTGGGTTCTTTTTCAAAATGTGCCCCATTTCAGGGGCGAAACAAAGCAAACCGGGCCAAGCATCCTGGGTGAGGAACCCCAGCGGGGCTGCTCAGCAGATTCGAAGCTGAGAGCGGGAGCTGAGAGGTCCAGAAAGGAGGCTTAGAGGCTCCGGCTCGAGGGGCGAGGGGCGGCGACGCTGGCTGTGCCTGTTCAGGCCCAGGACGACCGCGGGGCGGTGGGGGTGGGGTGGCGCTCTGTGGTTCTCTTGGCTTCACCCACAGCCTCCTTCCTCACCTCAGTGCTGGGCCAACCTGGGCACCAGAAACCGGAGGGTGGCTCCGGATGAACAGAGGGCTGGAGAGCTGAGGACCTGGTCTGCTGGGAAAGAAGGCACCTGCAAGCTCAGCGTGAAAAGGGTAGGCGAGGAGCCCAATGGAGGCTCTGATGGGGAAATTCCAGCTCCCTGGGGTGGGAAGTGACCTGCAGAGGCAAGGTGCCCTTCAGGACCACGTCTCTTCCCTCCCCTCCCAGCCCTGGGGCTCTGAGGAAAGCAAAGGAGCATTCTCTAGTGCCCAGGCACAAGCCACTGGGGGCCACAGTACCCATCTACCATGCTCTGGAAAGCCCAGACATACCAGGCCCTTTGTAAGAGCTGCCAGTGGTTGCGGCTGGCCCGAAGTCACACAGGACAGGCAGAGGCCCAGAAACGGGAAGTACTTGGCATCCTGAAACCTCAAGGTTCAAATCCCAGCCAGCTGACTCCAGATGCTGCCCCACTATCCAGAAACATCCACCAGCCAGGACCTGCCACGGGGTTGGGGTGCAGGTCAGGGAGGAGCCAGCCCTGCAGCCCTGACCCTGGCCACTCGCAACAGATCGTCCTCATCCCAAGATTTTTCTCCTGGTGTTCTGTGGAGCAAATGCTGTCTTGCCAATTTCCTTGAGAAGATGAGCCCCAGAATAAGGAATGCGTTTGGGGACCAGGTGTAGTGGTACACTCCCCGAATGCCTGTAACTCCAGCATTCGGGAGGCTGAGGCCAAAGAGCTGCCACAGGTTTGAGGCCAGCCTGGGCTACATAGGGAAACCTTATCTCAAATAAAAACCAAAAAACAAGGAATATGACTGGAACCTGAGACAGTGTATAGTGTTGACCTTTTACAACCCCTGCCACACACAGAGGGTAAAGGGGAAAGAACATGGTCCACTCATTCATTTTAGAAGGGTCACCAATACAATAAACTCAAGGACATTAAGTCTTAACTCAAACCAAAACTGCACTTCACGTTTTCGTAACTACCATATTGCACGATCTGATTTCATATGCTTCTCCACTTAACTTTTACTTTTCCCCCAATTTTTTGAGACAGGATCTCAGTATGTAATCCAGGCTCATCTTGAACTTGCAGCAACCCTCCTGCCTCAGCCTCCTGAGTGGACTGTGTGTGCCACCACACCCGACTTCACTTCTAGAAATTAAACACAGAAAAGGAGGACAGCAGATGATGTTCACGTAGCTGACTCCATACTCTAAGGATTTGATACAGTAACCCATGCAATCCTGACAGGACCTCTCTCCGACACAGGTGAAGGACCCAGCTCTCCACCTTGCGGGGGATTCAACAGGTCAGGAGGAAGGACCAGGCGAGGGCAGGGTCCCAGGTAGCAGCCTCCGTCCAGCCACCCAAGGGGAGCAGAGACTGGGGGCAGGGGCGAGCCCCTCCTCGTCAGGCAGCACCTGGGTGCTGGGCTTGGGACGCAGGAGCACACTGGCAGCCACTCCAGCCCTCAGACCACCTAGGCCACGAGGGAGTACAGTGACCTTCAAGGTGCCACTCTGCACTGAGCTTCAGAGTCAGGGAGACCAGGTTGCAAACTCAGACCTTTAACCAGATTATGCTGGGATTTTTTGTTTCTTTGTTTGAGACAGGATCTCACTATGTGGTTTAGGCTGCTCTTGACCTATGTAGTCCAGCCCGGCCTTGAACTTGAGGCAATCCTCCTGCTTCAGCCTCCCAAGTCCTGGGATTACAGGTGTGCACCACCATACCCAGCTTTCACCCAGATTTTTCTTTGTTTTTTTTTGGGGGGGGTATCGGGGCCCTAACCCAGGTTTTTAAAAAGGCGTTTAGCTGGTCACAATTTTAGCATCTAAAAGCCAGTTACAGAGCTGCTTCCCTATCCATCCAAGCTTAGGTTCCTCTGTGAAACAAGGGTGAGCACAACTATCTCAGCCGTGTTTGTGTGAAAATTACAAAGCACTCCATGTGACCTATTACAAAATTTTTAAATTTTATAGATACAATTTTTAATTCAAACTGTGAAAAAAATTGGTTAGAAGCCTAGCATAATAGTGCACACCTGTAATCCCAGCACACAGGAGGCTGAGGCAGGAGGACTGCTGCAAATTCAAGGCCAGCCTGGCCTACATAGTGAGTTCAAGACCATCCCAAACTACATAGCAAGATCCTGACTCAAACAAGAAACAAAATAAGATTAAATAAGATTTACAAAAGTTTAGCTTTTCTTTCAAATGAAAAAAAAAAAAAGGGAGAAGGGTAAAATCAAATCAAACACTCTCCCCAAGGACAGGAAAAATGTTCCCAGGCCATCCTGCTAGCCGCCAGCTGGGTCTCTGAGTTCATAGGTCATCTGAGAGCCTCAGGGCTCTCAGAACCCGGCCCTCTTGGCAGTGGCACGCTGCCCATGGGACTAGCAGGACATGTTCGCAATTTGTTTTTATTTTTAGACACATCTGCAACTACAGTTTGAAAAGGACCAGTCCTCACAAACCAGGGCAATTTCCCCCAAGTGCTTCTAAAGCTTTAATTGTTGCTGCTTTCCTTATTCAGTCAGAGCACAGGCTGGTCTTTCAGCAGACAATGAAGTTCAACTGCATCACACTGAACTCAAACTACCGAGAAGGCCAATTTTAAGTGTATCTCAGAGGGTCACAAATGGAGGGAAGGTGTGTTACTGGAGCACCTGCTGAGAAAACTTCAATTCTAAAACAATGATGTGAACAAGGTGTGGTGGCGCACGCCTGCAATCCCCAGACTCGGGAGGCTGAGGCAGCAGTATCCTGCCAGTTTGAGACCAGCCTGGGCTAAAGTGAGCTCGAGGCCAGCCTGAACTGCATAGCGAGACTGTGTCTCAAACAAACAAAATTAATAAATTTTCATGTTATCAAACTTGGAAATTGTGAGTCCAATTTCCCTTTTACTCATTATCAGTCATTCTGCCATAGCTTTGCTTACACAGGGGGCCATGAAGGGAGCACGTGAAGGCCCGCGTCAATGTGACACCTTCACTAGACTGCAGGGCTGCTGAGCTTCTTCCTTGTGTTGGGGGGTGCGAGAACAACAAGAAACTTTTCTATTTAAGCCCATACTGGATGGCAGCTTTTACATGACACATGGGGGCGGTGTTGAGACAGGGTCTTTCCATGTAATTCAGGCTGTCCTTGAACTCTATGTAGACGGATATGGCGAGGAACACCTGTAATTCCAGCACTCGGGAGGCTGAGGCAGGAGGACCCTTGCAATTCAAGACCACGCTGGGCTACCTACGAAGTGAGCTCAAGGCCACCCTGAACTATACAGGAGACCTTGTATCAAAAAGACCCAAAAAACCCCAACTAACAAAAAACCAAAAACCACTATGCGGCCTCAAAGCAGTGATTCTCCTGCCTCAGCCTTCCAAGTGCTGGGATTATAGGTATGCCCCAGGTGTGTGCCACCATACCCAGTTACATGACAGATTTTATTTTAATTTTTGGGACTCGCTATGCAGTTCAGGCTGGCCTTGAGATCACTTTGTAGCACAGGCTGCTCTCAAACTCAAAGCGATCCTCCGGCTTCAGCCTCCTGAATGTGCCATTACTCGCGTGTGCCACCACGCCCAGCTTACATGACAGATAAAAGCTCTGGTTTCTAAGGATTTGAAGAGCCAGGAACACTCTAGCTAACCCACCAGAACGACTGGAGACTCTGATCCCCATCTTCTCAATTCCGGAAGTTTCTCTCCATTCATTTAGCAAATATTTAACGAACACCTACTAGGTTCCCACAGGTTAGTAACTGAGGATGCAAAACTAGTAGGGCACAAAAACCTTGCCCAAGTTTCAGTACTGGGGGTAGGTGAACGGAGATATACTTTAAAACCAGAAACTACAACTGTACCGTTACAAAAAGAAAAAAACTGCAGGGTGAAGATAGGACAGAGAGCAGCCAAAGACCTTCTGCGAATACCGCCGGAAGGGATCGCTTCCGTGCCTCAGTTTCCCGCAGCCTTGGTCTTCTGGCACTCTACTGCTCCCCATGACACACTCAACGTCTGTAGTAAAGCACGCAAACGTTACTTCACGGTGAAGTGAACGCTCCTCTAACTTTGAAATGTTTAACTCCATTCGGATAACCCTTGTCGGCTTGGTCTTCGTGTCCACATTCCTCTGGATGACCCACCTGAACAAACAGCTTGCTTTTAATGAAAACACACAGCAATAGGCAAACACATGTGCCTGTCTCTCGGCCACAAGGCCCTCCAAAGGCGTGGGAAACCAGACAGTGAGGGCAAGGGGCGGTCACGCGGGGCACAAGCGCCCCAGGGCGCAGCTCCGCCAGGGCCAGGAAGGCCTCGCGCCAGCCGGGCGCGCACACACCCAGGGCGCCGGGCCCGCCTCCAGCGCCGGGACAGCGGGAACTGCGGACCGCCGTGGATCGGCCGGGAGGACCCGCGCCCCCTAGCGGCGGGGCGCGTCCCTCTCCGCGCCGGCCGCCACGATCGCCGCGGCCGGCCTCGTCCCTCTGCAGAGTGCGGAGGCAGCGTCCCTCCGACCCGCGGCTCCCCGGCCTCCGGCGCCGCGCAGCTCGCTCGGCAGCGCCCTCCAGTCCCCGCCCCCCGCTCCCGCTCGGTCGCCGTCCCCTTCCACACGCGGCGCCGCCGTCCCCGTCGCGGCCCGGCTGGGGCGTCCAGGGCTCCGCAGAGCCTTCCGGCGGCCCCGACCGCTCCATCGCGGCGCCCGGCGGGGGTGCGGGGCCGACGCGCGGCGCGAGTGGGGCGGGCGGCGGCGAGGGCGCGGACCGTTCCACTGCGCGTCCCCCCCGCCCTCCCGCGCGCGACGCGCGTGCTCCCCGGAACGCCATGGAGCCCCAGCGTTCAGAGCGGGCACAAAGGGGCGCGCGGCACAATGGGCGCGGCGAGCCCGTGGGCGCCGGGCTCCGCCGCGCGGGTTGGGTGCCCTGGCGGCGGGCGCGCTCCGGCGGCCCCTTCGCGTCCCCTCCCCTGCGCCGCCCCCGCCCCGGCACGGATGTGGCGGCCGCGCTCTCGCGTCCGTCTGCCCCGGAGCCGCCACTGCGCGGCCGGCCCAGCCCGCCCCGCACTCACCTGGGACGCGACTTCTCTACTTCGCCGAGGGGCCCGCGCCGAGTTCGGGCGCCACGTGCGGGGGAGGGCCGGGCTGGGGGCCGCGCCGAGAGCCTGGCGGGGCGGCCCGCGGAGTTGCTGGGGGCGGCGGGCGGGCGCCGTGTATTTTCCCCTCTCTTTGTGTGTGTCCGTGCGCTGCGCTCTCGCGTGACGTGACGGGACTCCGTGTGTCATTTCCGCACAAGGACACAGGAGCCCCCGCTGCAGTGGAACCACAACCCCTCCGCCCCCACCCCGCCCGCCCCTCCCCCTCAGCGGGGCACACGCGGGACCGGCGGCGGCGCTCGGGCGTGAGCGGCGGCGGCGGGGAGCTGGGGCGCGCGCTCCGGGGACCCGGGCGGCCCTGCGCGCTCGGCCGGCGCCGCGCTGCGCTCCACGTGGGCCGCGCCGGCTGCCCGGGCGGGGGGCGGCGGCCGCGCTCCCACTGCTCCGCGGGCCCCGGGCCCCGCCGCTCGGCCCCCGCGGGCCATCGCTCGGCGACGAGGCTCCAGACCCGAGTTCGGCCCGGAACCCCTCTTTTAACACTTTCCCCCGCGGGACGGGGACGATGCCCCGGCGCCCGCGTCTCTCCCGAGCCTGTGGCGACCCGCTCGCAGCCTGGGACCCCGGGGCGGGTCTTCCCGCGCCGCGGCCGGCACAAAGACCTTGGGGCGCGCGGGCCCGGCGGAGGCGCATGGAGTCCGGCGGGACGCGCGAGCGACCCCGGCGCTGGGAAGCCTGGCGCTGGCCACTCCCCCGCGGGGTGGCCGCCCTCCGCCGCGAGCCCGAGAGCTCCAAGTCTGCTTTCAACTTGCAGCTCGAAGTTTTGAGGGTGGAGGCTGCGGAGCGGCGGCTTTGGAGGCGCGTGTGCTTGGCGCTTGCCACGGGAAACCCGGCAGGGCTCTGGGTCCCCTGAACTCCCGCGCTGTGCAGCCCGCGTGGGTCAGTACAAGCCTGCCCCGCGGGGGTCTCCGCGGTGCGGAGGGGTGAGAGCAGGGGAGCCCGGTTCAGCCACGTTTGTGTTTTAAGCAAACAATGTGAATGTGTATTTTAAGTCCTTTAATTTCCCGATCGAAGAAAGTATTTTAAAAAAAGCAAATAGTCCCATCTGCCGCTCTCAGCTGACTGGCTGCAACCGAGGGCCATGTGGCCCCGCCGCGCGGTCAGTGAATAGGTGGGACAGATCTGAGCGGAAGACTTACGCCGGCTTCTCGCTGCCCGCGGGCGGCGAGGGCTTGAATTAACGTGGAGTTTGGGGTTACCACCCCCTCCACCCCGCTCCAGCTGGGAACTTAAACACTCCGCAAGTCCCTCCCGTGCGGGTTTGAAATCCAGACGCGCAGGGGGTCCGGTTATCTAAAACCTTCCACGAGCTGTTAGGAACGTTCGAGCTGTGTTTGGATCTCAGACTTGCAGAAGTCAGTGTAATTACTATGCAAAATTAGCCGGCAGCCTGGAGGGGGCTTTTGTAAAAGAATCTATACGTGCTCAGTGTCATTCAAAACAGGATGACGGAAAGGATGGGGCCGAGATAGCAGCCCTTCAAATTCAAAAGACTCGGGGTCGGTCTATCTACATTTAAAATAGGACGGAGAGAGGGCGGGCGTGGGGGGGTGGAATGGAGAGTTTGTACCTTCCCAGAAGGCAACGTGGAGGCGCTTGGGTTCTGCGGGAAAGACTTCGACACTTACACGTTAAATAACACTAACACGCACGATACAGGACATCGCTTCACTTAGTTAACACATGCAGCAGCTTTATTCTCACCTCCAATTTAATGTGACAGAATTAGAATTTTAAAAGTAGAAGCTGCATTTCATTAGTTCCGTTTTCTAGGATTTCCCAGCAGAAGAGTTAAAGAGTAGCATTTAAGCTCATTTTGCATTTAAACCCCTTGGCTGTAAAAATTTAAAGCCAAATGACCTTGTTAAACCTTTAGGGAGCATCAGAAGACACGTGTATTGTGAAGGATACCCTGTACTTTTAGCCAGTCATTCACAGTAACAGTTGAGGTATTTAAAGAAAAATTTAAAAACCAAAAGATTTTTAAAATAATAACAAAACTATCAGAATTAAAGCTTCTGTGTTCATGTTAAAAACCAAAGATTATGGCAAGTCAGTAATTTTATTAAAAAATAAAAATCATTAATAAATATAAGCATGAAACAGCTGTGCGTGGTAGCCCTAGCCTCTGGTCCCTATGCTGTGGCAGGATGCAGCAGGAGGATCGCGGTGAGTTTCAGGCCTTTCTGGCTATACAATGAGACCCTCAAAAAAGCGGGGAGGGCAAGAATGTAGCTCAGTGTAAAGGCTCTTAAGTCCATTTCTACTAGCCAAGTAAAGAATATGCAAGGCCAGCAGCCATCGTTAATCGACACTGCTGACTTTCAGGATACCAGCACTGGCCTCCAGTACTGCTGTGAAGTGTGACCTTCAGGTAAACCGCTGGTTCCAAACAAGTCATTACCAAAACTGGAAGTGGTAGGTGGGCGTGGTGGAACACGCCTGTAATCCCAGCACTTGGGAGGCTGAGGCAGGAGGATCCCTGCAAGTTCAAGGCCAGCCTGGGCTACAAAGTGAGCTTAAGGCCAACGTGAACTACATAGGGAGACCCTGTCTCAAAAAGACAAAAAAAAAAAAAAAATTACCTACCTTTATCATTTATTATTTATTTCTGTTTTTTGAGACAGGTTCTCCCTATGCAGTTCAGGCTGGCCTTAAGCTCACCTTGTAGCCCAGGCTGGCCTCGAACTCACAGCAATCATCCTGCCTCTGCTGCTGCCTGAGCCTCAGCCTCAGCCTCAGCCTCAGCTTCCAGAGTGCTGGGATTACAGGCCACCACACCCCACTAATACCTACCTTTAAAGGGTCTTGATGTTTTTATGAGGGTTTGGGTGATTTGTTTGATTTTGTATATAAAAAGGAAAATAATACAGACAGGTGAAACATCTATAGGAATGGTTGTATCTAATTTTGGAAATAAAAGAAATGCTCTGAGGGGGTAGGGGATCAGAAAAAAACCATATACGGGGCTGGGGATATAGCTCAGCGGCACAAGCACCTGTCTGACAAGCTCAAAGTCCAGAGTTCAGCCGGCCTGGTGGCGCACCCCTGTAATCTCAACACTCGGGAGGCTGAGACAGGAGGATAGTTCCGATTTCGAGACCGGCCTGGCTACAAAGTGAGTTTAAGGCCAGCCTGAACAGCATAGTGAGACCCTGTCTCACAATGTATAATCATTATGCACTGTAAATACATACTAATAAAAATTTTTTAATTAAAAAATTTTAAAAAGTCCTACCTGGGCATGATGGCACACATCTGTAATCCCAGCATTCAGGCAGACTGAGGCAGGAGCATGGCAAGGTCCATCCCAATTTAGAGAGAGCCTGTATTGCCGTTAAAATAGCTAGAAAAAAATTTTTTTCTTTTTCTTTTTGAGACAGTGGCTATGCAGCTCAGGATGGCCTTGAGCTCACTTTGTAGCCCAGACTGGCCTTGAACTTGCAAGGATCCTCCTGCCTCAGCCTCTTAAGTGCTGGGATTACAGGTGTGGGCCACCACGCCCGGCAGCTAGAAATAGTACAGGCAGTCAGACAGGACTAGTCCCTCAAGGGAGTCTGTGCAGATGAGAACACGGCAAAACTGTGGCTGGAGGAACATCTGAAGATGATTAAAGTCACAATGGCCAGTTTATGTACTTCCCTAAGGAGGCTTGAGATCATTGGTACCACCGGTTTGAGATTTCCCATAAAAATAAACTATTATTTCATTGGGCCATGCTCTCCCACCCACTAAGATTAAGACTACTAAAACTAAGAACTAAGATTATAGACTGTGTAATCTTATTGGTTGATTATCATTTGACCCAAGTTGTATGCACCACTCGTGAATTTGCTCTACAAAACTTTCTCATAGAAGTGGGTTTCTTGGCAATCCATTTGGCACCCCTCCTGTCCCACAGGAGCTCTTCCTATTCGCCAGTAAATTTCCCTACTCTTAACCACTGTTTCTTGGCATTCATTTTTTGTACTTTGGGGACACAAACTCAGCATATCTGACATTTAGCACATTGGGAGTTACATGTTTTTCCCTATATGTACAACTATGCCTGGTTGCAATTAATATTTTTTAAAAATATGTAAATACATAGTTCTGAAAGCTATCAGATAAAAGTAATACCTCTGGGCTGGGCACGCTGCGTGGCACATGCCTGTAACCCCAGCACTCTGAGATGGTAGGGTTGCTGAGAATTCAAACTTGGGATGCATAGTTCAGCGCCAGCCTGTACTACACAGGGAGACCCTGTCAAAAATTTTTCTTAGCCTGATGAGGTGGTAGATGCCTATAATCCCAGCACTCGGGAGGCAGAAGCAGGAGGATTGTAGTGAGTTGGAGACCAGCCTGGCTACAAAGTGAGCTCAAGGCCAGCCTGAACTGCATAGTGAGACCCTGTCTCAAAAAAGAAAAAAAAAATTTTTTTTTCTTTCCTGAATAAATGCAGCAGGGGGAAATTTGGCTGCTTGGCCATATAAAACACTCAATGGGGCCTGGCATGGTGGTGCATGCCTATAATCCCAGCACCCAGGAGGCTAAGGCAGGATTGTCAGGAGTTCAGGCCAGCCTGAGCTACATAGTGAATAAGACCCTGTCAAAAAAAGACCCTGTCCTTTTTTTGTACTGGGAATCAAACTCAGGACCTTGCACTTGCCAGCCAGGCATTTATGCCACTGAGCTATATCCCCAGCCCAAGACCCTGTCTTTAAAAAAAAATTGCCGATCGTGGTGGCACACACCTATAATCCCAGCACTCAGGAGGCTGAGGCAGGAGGATCATTGTGAGTTCGAGGCCAGTCTGGGCTACAAAGTGAGCTCAAGGCCAGCCTGAACTGCATAGTGAGACCCTGTCTCAAAAAAAACAAAAACAAAAAACACCAAATGGGAAAACCCAAATGAAAAATCATACACATTTAATTAAGAGCAGAATATACATGTTCATATGTAGCATAAATACATATAATGAAGAGTGGCAGCAGACGTTGGATTTCAGATACCCTCTTCCTCTCTAATTCTTATTTTTATTAGTGCATGTGCAGTATGCAGTGGTTACCTTCCGGGTGGGGAGCTGGTACCTGAACCTCACACATCCCAGCACCTTTCAGGCCCTTTCTCCTCCCTTCCCTCCCATCTGCTCCATCTCTGGGGCCCCTTCCTCCTAAGGACTTTTACCATTGCTAAGATACACGTGTAGTTGCCAAGACAATATTTAGTACATTTAGTAGGACTTCTTTTTTTCAGTAGTTAAGGCTTAAACAACACAACAGATTTTACTGTTACTTGTGAGACATTTCCACTTTATTTCTTGCCTGCTGGATGTATAATTTTGCCAGCTCCTCAAACAGAAGTAGCTGGCAGAGCCAGATTCTATGAATACTCACAACAAAAAGAAAAGGGGGGAGTTGGCGGAAACTTTATTAAGTAGGATCTGCAGAAAGAAGGGAGGTTTAAACCAGGCCCAGCACTGGGGAGGGTGAGGCAGAAGGATCATTGGAAGTTTGAGACCAGCCTGGGCTGCAGAGTGAGTTCATGGCCAGCCAGCCTGAACTACATAGCGAGACCTTGTTGCAAAAAGACCAAAAAAAAAACGAAGAAGAAAAAGAAGAAGAAGCCATGAGGTTTAATCTTTCTGTGCTGGGTCTAGGGGGGTGGCCTTTGGTGCAGTGAGGAGCAGATGAAAATGCATACCATGGCCCAGTGCAGGAAAACCATGTGCTGAGTTTTCGGTACAGGGGATTGAACCCAGGGCCTAGCACATGCTGAGCACATGCTCTACCATGAGGACTCCTGAGCCCCACAGTGAGGTTTTCTATGAGAAGCTGCAAAGAATTACAGCTGGGCAGTTTTTCCTACAAATAGGAGAACTCTTGAATAATTTACAGCTGCCTGAGATTTTAAGCACCCAACACAGCCATTAGCATCAGGTTTTAGCTGGGTATCTGGTTTGCACAGTAGAATTCTCCAAAAAAGAAGAATTAGGGAGGGAGAAAACTACTGCAACCCCACTCAGTTTCAAACCCTTGAGGAAATAAATGCCAACCTGAGCCGGGGCTCGCTCTGAGCCCAGAGCACTGCCTGGAGGCAGTGAGGCTGCCAGGGCCCCTGTGCCCAGAGGGGCGCCCAAGGGCCTGCGGCAGCTGCTCCCGCACCTTCACACAGCTGCAGTGACAGCAGGGAAAAGGGGCCAGGGGGCGCCCCAGCCAATCACAGCCCATTAATTGAAAAAAGAGAGGAGACTTAATACTGTAGTTGACCTTTTTTTTTTTTTTTAAATTATTTAGCTGGATGTGGTAGCATGTACCTGTAGTCCCAGCACCTCGGGAGGCTAAGGCTGGGAGGCTGGAGCCCTAGAGTTCAAAGCTCATCTGGACAACCTAGCAAGACCTCATGTAAAAAAAAAAACACAAAAAAAAACAGGAGGTTGGGGATGCAGCCCAGTGACAGAGTGCTTGGCAAGCATGTCCAGGACCCTGTGTGCGACCTCCAGCACTGCAAACATAAACAAGCAAATATTAAATACTATAAAAAATTATTTCACACAATCAACAGAAAAACTCTAAATACACACATGGCACCAAATAAAACACCTCAAAGAAAGGTACTGAAGATGTAGCAATTCCACTTCTAGGAATCCAGTCTGGGGAAACACTCCAATCAGGCTAGATGCACAACAATGTGGACTGCAGGATTCTATGTGGGGAAAAGCTAGAGAGGCCTTGGTAAATAGATACAGAATACCTGCCGAGGCATACCAGGTAGGCGCTGTATGTACTGTCTGTGATCAAACCCTGTCCAACTCCACCACTGAGTTATATCCCCAAACTTTTGTTTTGTTTTGTGCTTTTGGGTGTTTTTTTTTGGAGACAGGATCTCACCTTGTAGTTCAGATGGTCCTTCAACGAAGGCCAAGTTGGCCTGGAACTCATGGCAATCCTGCCTCAGTTTTCTAGGCATCTCCAGCCCTTTTCATGTCATTATTTTGAGATGGGGGTCTCACTAAGTTGCTTAAACAGGCCTCAAACTTTTGATTCTCCTGCCTCAGCTTCTGTGAGTGCTGGGCTATAGGTGTGATCCACTGAACCAAGCATATCTGTAATGTATTCTTGAGTAAAAGAAGAAAATTATGGATTTTCATATAGTATAGGCCTTTTTTTTGCGGTACTGGGGATCAAACTCAGGACTTTGTGCTTGCTAGGCAGGCGCTTATTCCACTGAGCTATATCCCCAGCCCTAAATTTATCACTTTTTTTTTTTTTGGCAGTACTGGGGATCAAACTCAGGATCCTGCGTTTGCTAGGCAGACGCTTATTCCACTGAGCTATATTTCCAGCCCCCTATTTTTATTTGAAAAAAAAAAAAGGAACATACAAGTACCTATACTTGGATGTGAACAGGAGAGGTCTGGGAAATAAATACAGACCTAACAGTGCTGACCCAGGCTTACGCAACCAGCCCGGAGCAGGTAAAGGCCCTTTGCGGCACACTAGTTTGTTTCTCTCTCTAAAATCTACTGCCAAGATTTTGTTTTTCTTTTCTTTCTTTCTCTCCTTCTCTCTCTCTCTTTCTTATTTATTTATTTATTTATTTTTGGTCTTTTTGAGACAGGGTCTCGCTATGCAGTTCAGGCTGGCCTTGAGCTCGCTTTGTAGCCCAGGCTGGTCTCAAATTCACAGCAATCCTCCTGCCTCTGCCTCCCAAGTGCTGGGATTACAGGCGTGTGCCACCACTCCTAGCTATCTTTCTTTCTTACCCCCTTCCTTTCTTCCTCCCTGACTCTCCCCACTAGAAAACCTCTGGGGAACTCAGGAAGCTTTCCTGTGGCGCCAGGACAGCTTCCCAGCATGGCCCACCCAGTAGGATGGGATGGGGAGTGCGTGACCTCTGCTTTACCTAGTAGTGAGAGGCCCACAGGTCCGTCTGGAGTCTTATCTCCTCTGTTCTTTCTTATTCTTCCTGTTTTTGGTCACCTGTGGCAGTCTAAGTCAGTAAAGAGCTGCTAGCGAGCCTGTCATTAACCCAGTCATGGAACAGATCATTCAGGTTCCCCGTACGCAACCTAGAATTCAGGGAGCATTTTTCAATTCAGGGAGCATTTTTCGTGTATCTGTTCTGTTTCTGTGCTCAGCTTCCTCACTCTTCGGGGAAAAACAGTTACTGGTAATTTGGTCCTTATTTATTTATTTATTTATTTGGTCCCAGGACCTTGCACTTGCCAGGCAGGCGCTTATGCCATTGAGCTGTATCCCCGGCCCCTGGGTAATGTGATCTTTTGGTGGAGTAGCCATACCCTTTTGTGCTCACCTCATCTGCATTTCCCCCACATGGCCTTTCATCTCTAGTATCATTTGTGAGTGCCGTGTTGGGGACCTTCTTCATCCCAGTCTACCGTCCCTAGGACTGGCAGCCATTTTGGTTCATCATGTTAGTTAGTCACATGGGTCAGCCATTTTAGTTCATCCTGTGGTTGGCTGCATGGATTCGGCCATGTCTGTTGGCCATTTTACTTGGTTACATGCACCAGTTACATGGTTCCACCATGCTTGTTGGCCTTTCTTTTTCTCTTTTTTTCAATTGGCCTCATGGTCACCAGGAAATCTCACCCTGGTAGACAAGAGCTGAGCCTCCCGTTTTAGGGAACACATGGGCTTCCCGTTTTCTCTTTTGAGTTAAATCCCCTCGTTTCCTCTAGCAGAAACTCAAGTACATATAACCCTGTGCCTGATGGTCTGGGCAGAGCAAAGGGGCAGCCAGTAAAGCTCACCTCAGGTGGCTGAGCAAGCAAAAATAGAACCATTGTTGTTGCTAGCATTCTTTAAGGTTTTTATGTTTGTTTTGTTTTTATTTTTTGTTCGGTTTCGTGTTTGTTGAGACATGTTCTCGGTATACAGTTCGGGCTGGCCTTGAGCTCACTATATACTCCAAGTGGGACTCAAACTTAGAGCAGTCCTCCTGCCTTGGCCTCTCAAATACTGGGATCTGGGACCAGAGGCATGTGCCACCAGCCGGCTTTTCTATGTGTGATTGTTTGTTTTTAAAACAGGTTTCTATCTCTATTGTCTTAAAGTACCACAGCTTTAAGCAGGGTAAATGTGAGAGGTACTGTTTCTCAAATGGCTCTGCTATGACTATTTTCTTTTTCTTTTTGTCTTTGTGAGACAGGGTCTTGCTGTGCAGTTCAGGCTGGACCTGAGCTCGCTTTGTAGCCCGGGCTGGTCTGGAACTCGCAATGATCCTCCGTCCTGTAATTCTAGCCTCTTGAGTGCTGGGATTACAGGCATGCACCACCTCTCTCGGCCTTGTGTGGAGAGTTCTAAGGCTAAACGGGCCTTCACAGCACTCTCTCTACTCTTCTAAGAAGACATTGGTATTGTCCCAGCATTGAGCAGAGACATCTGCTCACTAGGTACTTGAGTCTTGCAAGGAAGTCTTTGTGGACTCAACAGGTCTCCTTCAGCATGAGGTGCCATCTGAACGACCCAGGACCTAGTTCTCTATATATAGGGCCCAAGACAAGCCATAGGAAACACCGTGAACAGTACCCCACAGCTCCCCCCAACCTGGCCACTGGGACATACCCTTGATCAGTGGGAATGGTTTGACCCCGCCAGTTTGAAAAAAGAATGACTTATCTATTGCAATACAGTGTGAGTCTAGAATAAACTAGGCAAAAATAATAATAATAATAATTTTAAAAAAATAAAATAAAATAAAAGTTGGCAGAAGGGGCTGGGGATATAGCTCAGTGGAATAAGCGCTTGCCTAGCAAGCACAGGGTCCTGAGTTCGATCCCCAGTACCGCAAAAATAAAATAAAATAAAATAGGCAATGGCAAGAAATGAGTTAAATTATGATATTATAGGCTGGGTGTGGAGGCTGAGGCAGGAGGATCACTGGGAGTTCGAGACCAGTCTGGGCTACAAAGTGAGCTCAAGGCCAGCCTGAACTGCATAGCAAGGCCCTGTCTTAAAAAAAAAAAAAAAAAAAAAGATATATTTCAGTTTAACTGCTGTCCCCAGTACCACAAAAAAAAGTTTAATTTCCGTATACAGCATGAAAACTGGAGTGAAATCCCTTAATGTCAGCCTTTTGTGACCCTTAATCTCTGGAAACCCCTAGAAACTGTGGTATTTAGATTGGCCCCTGGGGGAAGAGAGGGCCATCTGGCCCCCTGGGGGCACCCAGGATTTTCAAATACGGCCCAAGCCCTGGACATAGACTTTTCTATGTTAAAAAATCAAGATCTAGATGAGGAGGAAAGGAGAATCGCTGAGAAAAAAGACAGACAAGAACAATGCTGTTCGGGCTGGGGATATAGCTCAGGGGAAAAAGTGCTTGCCTAGCAAGCGCAGGGTCCTGATTTAAACCCCCAGTACCGAAAAAAAAAAAAAAAAAAAAAAAAAACAAGAACGATGCTGTTGCATCGGTGATGCTTTTAGTGCTCCTGAATTGTTCGAGAAAAAACCCATGCCCCATCAAAGCCTGCAGGAAAACTGGACCCCGGGCAATGACTACACCAACCCAGGCCATGCTGTGTGTGTCAGGTAGCCAGTGTGCCAGCTGGGAGCGGGGATTGACTGTCCCTGCTCCCAAAGAAGACCTAGGCCAAAACCCTCACCTCCTGCTCTGATGAAAACCAAAGGGGCCCAGGGAAACCTGGAGGCTCTGTCCTGGTCAAGAGACCCTGGGTGACTCTTGGATAAGCAACTTCAATTCCTTTGGTTTGTGTTTTAACTTCCTTCTCTAGAAAACCCGCCTCTGGATCTATAGTCATATTTGGGTAAAGTCCTAGTCATGCTTACAGGCAGTCTATTATCCCAAGCAGGTCGCTGGCATTCACTGTAAAGGACTTATTGTAAGAGACACCATGGAGACATGTCTAAATCTCTTTAAAAAATCAGAAATCAGAGGGTGCTTTTTTGGTTTTCGTCATTTTGGAGACGGTCTCATTATGTGGTTCAGGCTGGCCTGGGGCTCACTTTGTAGCCCACGCTGGTCTCAAACTCACAACGATCCTCTTGCCACTGCCTCCCAAGTGCTGGGTTATAGGCATGCCCACCATGCCTAGCTTTTTTTTTTTTTTTTTGAGACAGGATGTTACTATTAAGTCCAGGATGGCCTTGAACTCACTAGGTAGCACAGGCTGGCCTCAAACTCTCAGTGATCTTCCTTCTGCCTCAGCCTCCTAAGTGCTGGGATTACAGGCTGGCACCTGGCAAGAAGGGCACTCTTATAGCCCCTTAAAACCCTAGTTTTATTCCTAGTCTCTGGGAGCCATTTTTTTTTTTTTTCTTTTTCTGGGAGCCATTAAACTAGCCCTTCCTTCCTCAAGGGATGCAGTGGAAAGCTGTAAAAACCTTACATGGAAAATGGTCACTAGAATTTTCACAGGACTAGGAAGAAAGCTACTCCTGTAAACCTTAGGAAGCCCTGAGGTTCTGCTTCAAAATGCAAGACTCCAGTGCTATTCTGGACACAGAGAAGTAGAGTCACTAATGACCTTAATCACCATAGTTTATTCATTCATTCATTCAGTTTTGCTTTTTGAGACAAGGTCTTGCTATGTAGTTCAGGCTGGCCTTGAGCTAACTTTGTAGCCCAGGCTGGCCTCAAACTCACAACAATCCTCCTGCCTCAGCCTCTTGAGTGCTGGGATTATAGGCATGTGGCACTACATCCAGCTGTGCCATATTTTTTTGTGTGTGTGCACCATATTTTTAAAGACAAGGTCTTGGTATATAGTTCAGGCTGGCCTTGAACTCACAATGTAACCTAGGCTCGCCTTAAATTCATGACAATCCTCCTGCTTCAGCCTCCCAAATTCTGGGATTACAGCTGTGTGCCACCATGCCCAGAGCCATATTTTTGTTTATACTGGCAGTGGGCCTGCCCTGAGCACATCTTCCCATTATTTCCAATAAATGTAGCTGCTTACCTTTGGATGTACACTTGCAATTCTCATCATACACAAGAGCCTAGAGTCTACCTGTGGGCTTCATATCATACCTCAGAACAAAACAACTCCCCCCAAAGGACAAGGACACCCTCATGACCTCATCTGACCTTACTCATCTCTCAAAGGTCCTGTTACCAGGTTTTGGGATGCTGGAGTCTCAGAAGTGGTTTCTAGGTTCCTTCTGTCCTGAGCAAAGAACTGGCCAAGACAAGCACAAATAGTAGCAAAGTTTTATTAAAGGTAGGAAAGGAAGCAGGTTCTGGTAGCAAGTTTGAGCCAAGCAAAATAGAAGAAGCACACCCTATAGCGTGAGGGCAGCCACCATGGGAGAAGGAACACAGAGGCAAAAGCTCAGTGCGAGCTGGGTGTGGTGGCACACACCTGTAATCCCAGCACTTGGGAGGCTGAGGCAGGAGGATCGTTGTGAGTTTGAGACCAGCCTGGGCTAAAAAGTGAGTTCAAGGCCAGCCTGGACTGCACAGTGAGATCCTGTCTCAAAAAGACAAAAAACAAAAATAAAAAAGCTCAGTGTGGTCATCCTTTTGTATTTCCCATACCTCAGGCTGAGGTCAGATCCAGGCTGTCCTATAGAGAACTTGCATGAGCTCTCAGGAGAAGTCTGTGCACTCAGTGCATGTGTCCTGGATTTTGTAATTAACAGGCCGCACCTACTACTGCAGCCAGGGCCTTGCCCTGCCCTGGTCTTCTGCCTCCGTCCCATCTCCAAATACCTTCCTACGAGGGGTGAGGGTTTCTGTGTGTGAGTTGGAGGAAGGGCTCCATAACGTTAGTGTATTGTATTTTCCTCACTGTTTGCCATTGATCACCTGACAGAAGTGAGACAGGTGTATCATCTCCCCACACCACCCTGTTTTCACACAGATGAAAAAAATAATGTCCAGAGAGATTACATGGATTAAAATTTATTCCTTAATTTACACATAATTTTTTTAAGAGAGGCTCTCGGCTGGATATAGTGGCACACATCTATAATCCCAGCACTCAGGAAGCTGAGGCAGGAGAATCTCTGTTGAGGCCAGCCTGGGCCACAAAGTGAGTTCTAGGCCAGCCTGAACTATATATAGTGAAACCCTGTCTCCAAAACAAAACAAACAAACAAAAAAACACAGGGTCTCATCGTGCAGCTCAGGCTAGCTTTGAACTCACTGTGTAACCCAGGCTAGGCAATGCTCCTGCCTCAGTCTCCCTGGTGCTCAGATTACAGGGTGCTCCACCACATAATTATTGCAGGCCTGATATATACCAACTGCTGCAGGTATTGCTCCCACCTCCAAAGAAGGCCGCTGGTTTAACTTTGCTGCCCCTGGTGGCCTCAGCCATTTGCATCGGTACTTCCGGGGCCCTAGCAGCCCCAGCTAGTGGTGGCAGATGTGCTGCACCTGGCCGCTGCTCCATACGGGAAGCCTGAAACCTCCAGTCTGGCTCTGGATCTGGGCGCCCACAAGGCCTGAGTGTGTAGCTTTAAGAAGCTGCTTCAGCTTTTAGCGTCCACTTTCTGATCCCCAGCATGGGTCGGCCCCCCCCTCGGGGTGGTTCTAAAGGCCGCAGTTCCATACCCTGTGCAGTGCTCAGCACAGGTGAGCTCAGTAAAGGACAGCTGTTACTTTTATTGGTTACACGCGAGGCGAGAGAACTGTGAACATAACCAGCCCACCCACGTGACAGTTAGGGTTTGATTGTTTTTCCTCACTCATGCAAATAGACAAACACAGCCGGGCATGGGGGCGCACGCCCATAATCCCACCACTTGAGAGGCTGAGGTAGGAGGATCGTTGTGAGTTCGAGACCAGTTAGGGCTACAAAGTGAGCTCAAGGCCAGCCTGAACTGCATAGTGAGACCCTGTCTCAGAAAGACAAAACAAAACAAAACTGGTCAAAACCAGGCTTATATGACCAGCTTCAATGCCGTCCTGAAGAAACCCAGAACATGTGACTTCATGTCATCTTTATTTTCTGGGACAGGGTTCTTATTGTATTGCCTAGGCTAAAGGGGCAGGGAAATAGCTCAGTGGCACCAGTGCCTGCCTGGCAAGTGCAGGGTCCTGAGTTCGAATGCTAGTACCAAGAAAAAAAGTCTTAAAATATTGCCTAGGCTGGCCTCAAACTCACGACCAAGCTGCTTCAGCCTACTGAGTAGCATAGCGTGGATTACAGGAGTGCACCCCTGCACCCGGCAGAACACCACTAAAATTCCCATCCTACCCAGAGAGTTAAACAAATATAACTTAAAATTCTCAAACACAAACGGCCCCCAAATTACATTTCTCATGTCCACTGCCCTCATCCCGCCTCTGAGGAAAGGGACGGCGAGTCCTGTTCTCCACGGTGAGCCAATGAGGCCCCTGTGGGGCCCAAGAGTGAAGACATGCCTGACACAAGCGAGAAAGCGCAGGCGGCACGTGCGGACTTTGGCTCACACTTGTGGTGCAAAATCTACTGCCTGCTTCAGCCCTATCCTTCGGGGCCTTGGCCTAGGGCCTCCCAGGGACCTCTGCCTTCCAGGCCCCCGGCGCATGAGCAAGAAGAGAGGGCGTTAGACCCAGGGCCCTGGCTCTCCGCGGAGACCATGCGGCTGGCTCCCAGGCTACGACTCCCGTCCACATTCACCTTTCTTGTTTGTTCCTTGCTGTGCTGGGGCTCAAACCCAGGGCTGTGGGCATGTGAGGCAAGTGCCCTACCACTGAGCCACTTCCCTAGACACTTAAGTTTGTCCCTTGCTTCCTCATTTATGGAAAAATTCTTGGGTAAAGAAAATATTCCTGCATATTCTGGGGTGCATATTCTGTAATCCCAGTACCTGGGAGGCTGAGGCAGGAACACTGCATCGAATTTCCAGGTTAGCATGGGCTACAGAGTGAGTTCAAGGTCAACCTGAACTACAAAGTGAGAATCTTTTTTTTTTAGTTTTCTTTTTTTGTCTTTTTGAGACAGGGTCTCTCTACGCAGTTCAGGCTGGTCTTGAGCTCATTTTGTAGCCCACGCTACTCTTGAACTCACAAGGATCCTCCTGCCTCAGCCTCCCGAGTGCTGGGATTATAAGTGTGCACCACCCTGCCTGGGGATCTGAGATTATTTATAAAAGCTTCTGGATTTCCCCATAATGGGGTGTGTGTGTGTGTGTGTGTGTGTGTGTGTGTGTGTGTGTGTGTGTGTTAGATTCTCACTATGCAGCCCTGCCTAGCCTTGAACTCATAGTGATCCTTTTGCCTCAGCCTTGCAAATGCTGGAATTACAGGTATGCGCCACCACACCCAGCTACTAGGAAAGTCTTTTAGGAAAGAAATCTCAATTCAGCCAATTAATCAATGATTTCGTTTTATTTTACAGTATCAATTTCATAACATTATTTTTTGGGTGTTTTGTTTTTTTTTGTCTTTTTGAGACAAGGTCTCACTATGCAGTTCAAGCTGGCCTTGAGCTCACCTTGTAGCCTAGGCTGGTATTGAAGTTGCAAAGATACTCCTGCCTCAGCCTCCCAGAGTGCTGGGATTAGAGGTGTGTGCCTCCACGCCCGACTTCATAACATATTGTGATGTAACATTCACTTCTCCTAGTAGAACACCTTGTTGTCTTGATTTATAGCCCATGAACTGTTGGCAATCCTCCTGCCTGAGCCTCCCAGGTGCTAGCCTAACAGGGATGCACCATGACACCCAGCACTGCCTGCATTTTTTTTTTTTTTTTTTTTTGAGACCGCGTCTTGCTATGCAGTTCAGGCTGGCCTTGAGCACACTTTGTAGCTCAGGCTGCTCTCGAACTTGGAATTATCCTCCTGCCTCAGTCTCCTGAGTGCTGGGATTACAGGCATGCACCACCACACCCCGTGCTGCATCCATTTAATTTTAAACAGCACCCTGCAGCCATGACTCCTTCTGATCTCCTGAGAAAGGTAAAAGTCACATAATAACTCGGGATCTCTGATGCTGTAGTTGAAATTCACGTGAGTGGGATCTCTTAGCTTGGGTTTCTGTCACCTGCACCCCACTCAAACCTCATTAAGTATTCACACAGAGGTACTACACATCATCCATATAATTAAGAGCAGAGTGAATTCTGGGACAGGAATGTGTTGAGAGCCCCTAAGATGAGTCAGCGCCATCAGTCATTCCTGTCAGTCATACCTGGAGACTCAGGAGAGAAGCAGGCTCAGCTGAACACACGCTCAATTCCAAAGGCCTGACGCAGCAGCGGCTGGCGCTGCATGCTGTGGCCTGTATGTGGTGTTTTGCCCTCCGGCCCCCAGCACCGTTTTCTGCCCGTGCCCCACCTTTTCTGGGCACATCTGCCCGCGACCCTCCACACATGCAGCTGCACTGGGCTGGATGCTTGTCATTCTTGGCTCACCACACAAAGAGCCTGGAGTCCGTCTGCTAAGTCCCCACTGGGGGACACTGCCACCGGGTACACTCCAGCCGGTGACATGTTCTTGAAAATATACAAGATAAATTGCTACACCCAAAGGCATGTAGCACCTTGAAGGTTTAGCCACTGAGTTAATAACAAACATAACATGATCCTAGTTATTACTGAGACGTCTCAGGTTTAAATACGAACGTTCTCCCTGAGGTTTAAAAGGCTGCGCTCTGGGAATGTGATAGATTCAGGGGCGGAAGGGTCACAGAAATTATTTTGTTTCGTCAGTTTCTTTGGTGGTGGGAGACAGATGCTGGTCTCAGTACCGTACTGACCTGAGTGGTCAGGAGCTGGGCAAAAATATTAGAAATACACGAGGAGAAAATCGTTCAAATAAATGACCTGATTACCCTCCTGACCTATGTAATCAGCGTGGAGCAGCTCAGAAGGTCTGCCCTTTGGATCCCGAATGTGCTCAGGCCAGAGGAATCAAATCTGCATTTACTGGCTTCATTTCTATCTGAATGTTTTGCATTAGACATTTTTAGCATTTCTTTTTTCTCTTTTTGAGACAGGGTCTCACTACACAGTTCAGGCTGGCCTTGAGCTGACTTTGTAGCTCAGGCTGGTCTTGAACTCACAATGATCTTTCTGCCTCAGTCTCCCAAGGGCTGGGATTACAGGCATGGGCCACCATGCCCAGCTTTGCATTTTAGGTTCCTCTTCTCTAGTGAAATAAAAACATTTTTAAAAAGTGACTGATAGCATTAGCAGAAATGGGAGAAACTGCTACATTTCAGGTCAGACATGGCAGTTTGTGTTTGTGACTCTCCAAGTCTCGGTCACTTAGGGTTTGCTGAATGCTCTCTGTGGAGACATTAAAGTTTTTAAATGGTTTATATAATAAAATGTATCTAGTTAATGCTCACAATTTGATAACACCTAATATTAAAAATGAGGATATAATAACAGTTGAGGTCCGGGCCTGTACTCTCAGCACTATGGGAGGCCAAGGAGGGAATATGCAAGTTCCAGTCCAGCCTGGGCAATTTGGGGACTGAGTGAGACCCTTTCTCAAAAACAAAACACACAAAAAAAGAAGTTAAAAACCAGGAAGAGAAACTGGGCAATGGTAGTGCATACCTATAACCCCAGCATTTGGGAGGCTGTGGCAGGAGGATCTCCACAAGTTTGAGGCCAGCCTGGGCTATATAGTGAGTTCAAGCCCAGCCAGGACTACACAGCGAGACCCTGTCTCAAAAAAAGAAAAAAAAAGAAAAAGAAGGCAACAGTAGGCGGGGATATAGCCCAGTGGCACAGTGCCTGCCTGGCAAGCTTGAGGTCTGAGTTCAATTCCTGGTACCAAAAAAAGAAAGAAAGCAAAGGTGAAGAATAGAGGAGAAACAGGCCCTGCAGAATGGGCTTGGGCCAGTAAAGAGCAAAAGAGGCCCCGCTTAGGACCTACCCGGAGGGCCGAGGCTTCACGTGGGAGACAGAAGAGGAAACCTCAAGACGTCTTGGCGTTGTGGTTTGGGGTTTTGCCAGGGGAACAATATAATACAGGACACATATTTTATAAGATTATTTGTAATAGTCACACAAAGAATCATCTACAAGAGAGTGCAGGAAATTTGTCCACACACTAGAGACTTAGGAATCTAGCCGAGAACCTGGATCCCACAGTAATGTCCTGCATGAGTCCGGCTGAAGACCTAGAACCCATAACAATGCCTCCCACGAGTCCAGCTGGAGGTCCAGAGCCCGTAACAATATCTCATGCAGACCTCTTTCAAGGATCTGCACTGCCAAGGCCCAGAGGTCAGTGGTGCAATCTAGAAAGTCTACGCCAGCGCCAGCGGGAAGAAGGATCTGTGCTAGCAGCCTGAGGGATCTGCACTGGAGCCAAGAAGAGACGCTCAGAAGAACCAGAGCTCCCCCAAAAGGTACCACAGCCATCCTCAGCAACACTGAGGTCCAGAGCTCCTTCAGTGTTGAAGACAGCTGAGTTCCCATCAGGAAAGCCAACCCAGCAGGCTTCTCCAGGAGACCGGCAGTGCACCATCATCCCCTCTGGAGCCGGGAAGCAGTGCTCAGAGTGAGGCCCAGACCTCCCTCAAAGTGAACCAAAGCCATTCTCAGTGACAAGGTGGTTCTGAGCTCCTCAGAGGATGAAAACAGCCAAGTTCATCAGGGAAGCCAGCATGACGAGATCCTCCAAAACAACCAACAGCTCCTTACAGCTTCCACCAGCTCCCAACAGGCTCTCTCAGTTCCCAACAACCCCCCTTCTCCAGTCCTGCCTCTTATGCTTCTGGCAAGGATCCCCAGGTGGGCTTCCCACACCCCGCACCAGGTTTACTCAGTTCAGCTTGGGGTTACAAGTTGACCACCAGTTGTCAATCCAGTACACCTGGCTAGTTGTTTTTCATCCGGGTTAGTGTTACTAGGACAGAAACATGCTTGCAATCCGCCGCAGTCGGCAAGCTGAGGCAGGAAGACTGTGTGAGCCCAGCTTGGAGAGTTTAACCAATGCCTGCCTCCAAATAAAATTTTAAAAATTAAAAATTAAAAAAAAAAAGGAACCGACGAATTGGCTCATTGGTGGAATGCTTACCTAGCACCAGGGAGAAGTTCTCCAGATGAAGCACTCCTTGAGCACCTACAGTATCAGGCTCTGAAACTCTGGGGGAAGGGTCTGAAGAAGTAGCCCCGGGGTAGAATATGTGTGCATATCTGGCGCATGAGGTCCTAGGACTGCAGAAAATAAAATAAAAACTTAATAACATAAGCCTGGGGGGGCGGGTACTGGGGAATAAGCGCCTGCCTGGCAAGTGCGAGGTCCTGAGTTTGATCCCCAGCACCGCAAAAAAAAAAAAAAGAAAAGAAAAAAGCCTTTCGGGAGATTAATATTTAGGCAGGCAGGTTAGGCGGAAGATGGGCAACCTCTGACAACTTCTCCCTCCCACCTGGAACCTGCTTCTTCTGGCTCGCTGTGTCATTTTAATGGACCACTTGCATAGGACTGAGACCAAGAGGCCCCTGCACACATACAGGAGCTTGCTGTGTGCCTCGACACCTCACGCGCCCTTTCCAGTCTGAGTCCGCTTGTGTTAGTCCTGTACGTCGTCCAGTGTCTATACCAGGTCTGGCGAGCATTTTAGAGACCGAGGGCACACAAAGTCCCGCACAAGTCCTGGCTCAGGAGTCGTGGCCGGGGAAGTCTGTGCCTGGCGCAGCTGCTCCTTTCTGAGCATGCGCACGGCCCCTGCGCGCGCTAGTAGCAGCGCTTGGCTGTGGGCTTGATGCTGGGGCGACCTAGCTTGTGTCCGGCTGTGGGGCCTGTGGCATAGGTTCGCCACCACTGCCCAACGGTTTGACTCAGAGTGCTCTTAGCCCTGGGTACAAAACTAGAGAAGCAGGTGTGCTGGCACATGGCTGGGATTCCAACACTTGGGAGGCTGAGGCAGGAAGATCATGAGTTCAAGGCCAGGCTGGGTTAGATAGTTCAAGGTTGGCCTGAGCTACATGGTGAGACTGTTTCAAGCAAAGACACAAACACAATAAATCTGGAAGAGTCAGCAGAGAGGGGCCCTCGACAGGGTTTTTTGGCGGTACTGGGGATCGAATTCAGGACCTTGCACTTGCCAGGTAGGCGCTTATTTCACTGAGTTACACACCCAGCCCAAGGTTTGTTTGTACCAGGAATCGAACTCAGGATCTTGAGATTGCCAGGCAAGCACTTGTGCCGCTGAGCTATATCCCCAGCCCTGGACAGGGATCTGAGCATCGAAAACCAGACAGCAGCTGAGGACTGAACAGCAGGCAACGTTTAATATCTTTTTTTTGGGCGGGGGTAGGCTTACTAGGAATCAAACTCAGGACCTTCCACTTGCCAGACAGGCGTGGTGCCGCTGAGCTATCTCCCCGGCCCAGCATTTGGAAAAGTAGAAAACTGACCTCAGTGAGGGCAGGGAGCTCTTGAGAGGTCGGTCAGGCTAAGCGGAAGGCACAGGCAAGGCCCCAGTGAAAGGCAGTGAGCGGCGCAGTCTCCCCGCAGCCTGTGCCAGGACAGTCAGCTCGGTGCTCGACCTTTTCATGGGAGACGAAGATGGGGACACATCATCAAGGCCCTGATCCAAGAGCTGTGGCCCTGGGTGCTCTCCGGTGCTGGGCTCAGTGTGCTACCTCAGCCTGCTTCAGGACCCAAGGGGTAAGTCAAGAGGAGGCCCTTGAAAGAAGGACAGGCACAGAAGCATAGAAACACAGCCTCTGCTACCTGAGCACCACCTGACAGCCCCAATCCTGTGTGGTTTTTTGGATGGGGGGGTGACAGTACCAGGTCATGTGCCCCATTATACCATGAAATGTAACAAAGAATTTCTGAGTCCGCTGGGCTACCAGGGATCATTCACTAAAGCAGTTTCATTAAAAAACTTCTTTTAAAATTCTGTGGCATTTACACCATAGGGTTAATCTTTAATGGGTTGAAATTTTCAATTTTGTGTGCCTTCTGCCTCGACCCCCCCCACTTGAGTTTTGATTCATTACAACCTAATAAAACCTTTTTGTTTTTTTGAGAGGGTCTCACTATGTAGCCCATGCTGGCCTGGAACTCACTACAATCCTCCTGCCTCAGCCTCCTATGAATTGGAATTACAGGCCTGCGCTACCAATTTGGCTAATAAAGGCTTTTCATTACCAATTAAAACATTTGCTGTACCTAAGTCTCTATCTCTAAAATACAAAATGTTGTGATCTTTGGGGGTCCTTGATCAGCACAGTAAAACCCCACGACTCCTCCAAAATATAATCACAGCTGTAGTTGACACATCCTGCAGAACATTCCCTGCCTGGCCTCCCTCAGGGCAGGCACCCCTGGGGTTGGGGTCAGTGAAGAATTCTGTGCTAGAGGCCCGTGGAGTAGGGGCCAAGGCCTTGACAGCAGGGAGACACAGCAGCTTCAGGAAGACTGGGGGGCCTAGCCTCTGGCTCTTCCTGCTCTTCCCCCTGATCCTGGATCTGGCCCGCTCACCAGGCCAGATCTGGAGGCAGGGATGCTACCCCGCCAGCGCCACTGGACTCGGAATTGTCCCCAACCACACGTAAAAATGGGTCCACCACGACCACCAGGTGGCATCAAATCACAACTGAGTCTGGCATGAATTTAGATTAGGCAGTGGGGCGCCCAGAGCTCTTCACCAATGCGAGGAGCAGGCTCACCTGGGCTGCTCTGCAGTGAGTCTCACCGCGCTGTGACCCTATGCGTCACAAGCTCGCTTGTGGAGTCATAATAGTTTTTTTTTTTTTTTTTTTTTGTCTTTTTGAGACAGGTTCTCACTATGCAGCTCAGGCTGGCCTTGAGCTCACTTTGTAGCCCAGGCTGGTCTCAAACTGGCAATGGTCCTCCTGCCTCAGCATCCCCAGGGCTGGAATTACAGGTGTGCGCCATCACGGCTGGCCTGAATCATAGTTTTGGTATGTTAATTCATGATTACCAACAACTGAAACAACTACTCTTTCAGTAGACATAAAAAAGGAGACCAAATTAAACATTGTGCTAATTATTTTATATCCAATAGTTAATTTAATGCCTTCAATATATATGCTATAAACCGGACATGGTGGCGCATGCCTGTAGTCTCAACACTCACGAGGCTGAGGCAAGAGGATTGCTACAAATTTGAGGCCAACCTCGGCTACATAGGTCAAATCCAGCCTGGGTTACAGAGTGAGACCCTGCCTCAAAAATAAAAACCAAAGCAAAAATATATAAGCTATAGATTGTATAATATGAAATGATCATTTTTATAGTCAAACATTGATATTTTCAAATAGTTATTAATTGAACAATTCCTTAGGTGTAGACAAACCCCCTCACTTACTGAACTTATTAATTAATTACATTATTAAAAATTCAATATATACATTTTATAACTACTTGATTTGTTAACGTCTATGTTTTTTTGAGAAAAGGTTTTGCTATGCAGGTCAGGCTGGCCTTAAAGTCACTTTGTAACCCAGACTGGCCTCAAACTTGTAGTGATCCTCCTGCCTCAGTCTCCTGTGTACCACCATGCCCGGCTTGATTTGTTAATTTCTGCAAGATGTGTTTTTTTTTTTTTTTTTTTTTGCGGTACTGGGGATCAAACTCAGGACCCTGCGCTTGCTAGGCAGGCGCTTATTCCACTGAGCTATATCCCCAGCCCTGCAAGATGTGATTTAGTACCTTTTAACTTAATTTATTTCTTTCCTCTTTCTTTGAGATATGGTCTTGCTATGTAATTGAGGCTAGCCCTGAACTCACTATGTAGCGCAGGTTGGCCTGAAAGTCTTGGCCATCTTCCTGCCTCAGCCTCCTGAGTGCTGGGAATACAGGTATACACCACCATGCCTGGCCTTAATGTCTAGGTTTTAAGCATGTATTTATTATCTGTTTAAAACATGGTCTATGTAGTCCTGCCTAGCCTTGAGTTTACTGTACTGCCCAGGCGGGTCTCAGACTGACAATCTTCCCGCATCAGTGCTGGGATTATGTTAATTATAATTCACTGTTAGCTAAATGCTTATTTCTGCCATTTTAGTCTATATTTTTCATTAACTACATATTTTATGCTTCTTTTTTCCCTTCTGCTTTTCATTGGATAGATGGTTTTCTCTGGCTTACACGTGATGTGTTGTATTCTACCTAGAATCTGTTTTCCTTCAAAGCACATATCTGTCTACTGTACCCACGAAGCATTAGATGCAATGGAGCCTTAGAAATGTATCATCTACCCCAGTAGACCTAATACTGGAGTCTGTAGGACACTTCCCTGGAAGCCTCTAGACACTGTAGATTCTTGACCCCGCTGTGGTATCTGCCTGCGGTCCTAGCTACTCGAGAGACTGAGGCAGGATAAAAGCTTGAGCCCAGGAGTCGGAGGCCAGCTCCAGAATGGGGCCCTGTCTCTGCTTCTTTGCTCTAAAAATGTACTACCTTTAACAACACGTATTGAGTGGCAACTCAAGGGACAGGCACAGTGTGCCGGCACTTGGCAGCCACTTTAACAGCATGCAGTCTTATTTCTATGAACAAGGAGAGGGCTGTGGCGGCTCTGGGGGGTGGGGGGGGCTTGGCTAGCACAGACCAGGCCCTGGGCTCAAACCCAGGCCTTATAACACACCGGACTGAGAAGCTAGGATTTCAACCCAGCTTGCTTCAATTTATTATGTTCCACAGCTGTCAGAGGTGACTCTGTCCCCAGAAGCCCAGGGTATGGTGGGGACGTCAGCGCTGTGGTTCATCTTTGTGTCCAAGGCGGTGCTTTGTGCCAAGCAAGGCTTAATAAATGCCTGGGGATCCAAAGGCATGAACTTAATATCAGTGGGAAGTTTCTTCCCTGTCGATGATTTCAAGTCAAGGGAATCACAACCTGGTAGACAAAGAAGAGGCAAGGAAGACCAGGGCAGCAGTTTGGACATGGCCCAGCAAGAAGGGGCCCCGTCACCAGCTCTTCCAGGGAGAGCTCGGCAGCAGCCGTCAGAACCGCATTTTGGTTTTTTGGCTTTCTTTGGTGACAGGAATGGAACTCAGGACCTTGCAATTCCCAGGCGGGCGCTGTGCCCCTGAGCCATCTCCCCGGCCCCCCGAATCGCATTTTGTGAACTTGTACATTTTAAACTAGGGCTCCTCTAGTTTCATACTCTTTAATTTCTTTTTTTAATTAAGTCAATGAAAGAATCTTTAAGGAATACAAAATAGAGTTTCTCCTGTCTCTGTGCAGTTTGAGTATATTTTCTTCTTCCTGTGTTCAGCTGTATAGTGCTGAGGTTGAATGCAACAGTCAGCAACTATGTGTCATTGCAGAAACCTGCGTCCAGAATTTGCATATGAAATCTACACCTCTCCCTGCCTGGCCGCATTGTTAACCGGGTTATAAATAGTGCACCTGGCACACTGCACACAAAGAGTGCTTTTTGATGGGCACATGCCACAAAGGGGAGAAGTGTTCAAACACAATGTTTCCTTGGAAAGCTTTCATTAGAACTAGCCAAGGGGGAAAGTGGTTTATTTCCTAATGATAGCCTTGCTTAAGAATCCAGTCATAAGGAAAGACTGATGGGAAAGCTTTCTAAGAACAGACATTCATGCTACTATTTGGGTAAACAAGTGATATGTTCAGTCTATAAACATTCTGTGGTAATTCTGATGGGTACTTTTTCTTTGGTCTTTTTGAGACAGGGTCTTGCTCTGCAGTTCAGGCTGGCCTTGAGCTCACTTTGTAGCTCAGGCTGGCCTTGAGCTCACTTTGTAGCCCAGGTCTCGAACTTTCAATGATCCTCCTGCCTCAGCCTTCCGAGTGCTGGGATAACAGGTGTGCGCCACCACGCCCGGCTATTGATGGGCACTTTTAAGAGAACTGAGCTGCTCCCCTGTGTTACTCTATCGTATGTATGTGGAACACAATCACAAACCTGGAAAGTGTGCTATTCATACCACTTTAAAAAGACAAAGCTCACAGTAAGCCATTTTGCTGAAATCATCTATTGGGATTTAAAATTTAAAGAACCATTTGAAAAACTTTATTGAGACAGGATGAAAAGATGCCATTCATTTTGAAGGATAAGCATAGAAATTATCGTTAATGGGGCCACATTTTTGCTGTTTTATATTCCTAGAGAGGAAAAATTCAATAAATGTTACCATGCGGGCTGTTGCAGTCATTACAAGGTATAGGTACAGAGACTGGTGACGATTTTGTAAATGACAAATACAAAATTTGCAGACTTTATTATATTTTTATAGGATCCCATAACTTGGTTTCCAAGCATGTTTTGTTTTGTCACGGCTGTGAAGCAGCTGTGAAACAGATTTAACACTGACCTGCGCATCCAGATGACAGAAGAGGTGAGGGGTGCAGGGACAAATTATTTCTTCCTACACAGTTGTTTTTAGGCATCTGTGTTTGCCCAAGGTGTCTCGGTACCATGGTGATAGCTTAGCAACAGCCAGATACAAATTAAGGTGATCTGTCACACAGCCTCTGGTCGTTGCAAGACGGTAGGTGAGACACTGGGAAGAAAAATAGATGCTCAGTGGTTTAAAAAAGAGACTTTGTATTTAAAAAAAGAATCTTTATCCACACTTGTCCACCTCATCATCTTACATTCAAACCGATAGAAAAGGGGTGGAAGTCTAAAAGAACTCTCAAATTAACCCCAGCACTGTAATTTGTTTGTTTGTTTTTGGTACTAGGAATCGAACCCAGGACCTTGTGCTTGCCAGGCAGGCGCTTGTGCTGCTGAGCTATACCCCTGGCCCCCTGTAGTATAATTGATGACATCAAATGCAATTTATGGGCTAGGGATTTAGCTCAGCAGCACAGCACCTGCCTGGCAAGCACAAAGTTGTGAGTTTGATTTAGGTCAATTCAAAGCCAGCCTGAACTATGTAGCAAGACTGTCTCAAAAGAAAAACAACAACAACAGCAAAAAAAACCCAAAACCTTTCTAGACATCGTGATACTGTTATTTAAAAAAAAAAATCATACTGCTGGGCATGGTAGTATGTGCCTTGGAGACTGAGGCAGGAAGATTATAAATTTAAGCCCAGCCTGGACAGCTAAGTGACTTAGTGAGACCTTCTCAAAAATTTTTGAAAAGGTCTGGGGAGAAAAAAAAAGGTCTGGGGATGTAGCTAAGTGTGGAGGCCCTGGGTTCAATCCCCAGTAGTACAAAAACAAACCTCCTCCTCCCCAACAATATGATGTCTTTCACCATTTTATAACGATAATATTTGTGCAAAGCAAAGAAAGTAAACTAACCTAAAAGATTACATTTGTAAAGCCCGTCAAATCACCTTGATCTGGAACGCTATTGCTTTTCTTTGAAACCCTTACCTGATAAATGATGACGTATAGGTCAAAGCAAAGGACTGTTAACTGGCCACAGAGATGACAGACGGGTGCACTATGTGCGCAGAGGCACCTTGAGAAACATCCCGGGGTTCGGTGAACAAAGGGTGCGAGTGGTGAGCAAGCAGCTGTGGGGCGTAGAAGGGTCTGGAGGGGGAGATTTGGCAACTCAAGTGCAAACAGTAAATGTGTTTCATCCCACATGTGACTTTTTTTTTTTTTTTTTTGTCTTTTTGAGGCAGGGTCTCTGTGCAGTTCAGGCTGGCCTTCAACTTACTTTGTAGCTCAGACTGGTCTCGAACTCGCAACGATCCTCCTTCCTCAGCCTCTAGAGTGCTGGGATTACAGGCGTGCACCACCACACCCGGCCCACATGTGACATTCAAATGAATCCAAAGGGTTGGCAATATAGCTCAGCTGCACAGCGCCTGGCTAGCAAGCACAAGGTCCTGAGTTTGATTCCTGGTACCCAGAAAAAGAAGAAAACAAATGAATCCCAAATTTCTGTTCCTCCCTCTGCCTCAGTCCGCTGTCGAGCGCGTGCTCTTCCTCTGAGCCTAATCATGTCTTCTCACAAGACTTTCAGAATCAAACGATTCCTGGCCAGGCCAGGCATGGTAGCGCACGCCTGTAATCCTAGCACTCGGGAGGCTGAGGCAGGAGGATCGTCACGAGTTCAAGACCAGCCTGGGCTACAAAGTGTGCTCAAGGCCAGCCAGATCTGCATAGTGAGACCCTGTCTCGAAAAGACAGGAAAAAAAAAAAGACAATATCACTGTTCCAAGCTTAAAAAATACCATTGGTTGGACAGTGGAATATACTTAATCAGGAACCTTAGATCTTTTTCTGTGATCAGCACTAATAGATCAACAATAAATATTTGAAACCTTAAAAAAAACACAACTTACATCTAGTTCCATACCACGTGTTTGGTATGCCAAAAAACTTGTTTGTTTTGTTTTGTTTTGTTTTGGGGGGGGTTATTTTGTTTTTTGAGACCGGGTCTCCCTGTGCAATGTAGATTGGCCTTGAACTCGCTATGCTGCCCAGGCTGGCCTCGAGCTCATGACAGTCCTCCAGCCTCAGCCTAATCCCAAATGCTGGGATTACAGGCCAGCAGAGTGAAATCTTTTCTCAAAAAGATACAAAATAAAAAAGACTGAGACTGTACTTAGCAGGAGAGCCCTTGCCCAGCACAAGGAAAAAAGAACGTTCCCGGACAGTCTGCACATTCCTGGCCGGCTGCTCAGGACGCTTCGGAGGCTCCAGGTCCCACGCGGTCAAGCCCTGCCCAGAGCCCAGCGGGAGTCCGAGCATGTGATTCAGACGAGAGAAGTAACCGGTTTGGAGTGACACAGCTGGGTGTGACACCTCCGAAGGTCATTTCCCTGCAGACACTCGTCTCTCTTCTCCTGCAGCGCAGGGTCAGAGTTTCTTGGTTTCAGGGTTTGGTCCTAAATTACAGATCTGCCAAAAGACAAGGGGCTCTAGTGAAGCTCAGGTGCGGAGTGCGTGCTCGGCACTTAGTGTGAAGGTCCGTGCGTGCACGTGTGCGCACGCGCAGACACACGGAAAGGAGGAGGGGGCGAGGAGAAGTGGGGGAGGGGAAGGGCGGGGCGGGGGAGGAGAAAGGGAAGAAAAGAGGACGAAGGAGGAAAATGACGATAATACACTGGGAGCAATTATTTGCAAGTCATACAGCTGATAAAGAAGTTGGTTCCAGGACATATAAACACTGCCGATAATTTTCCAGGTCAGTGCTTGTAATTCCAGCACTTATGGGGGTGAGGCAGAGGATTACGGTGAATTCAAGGCTAGCCTAGTCTCCGTAGTGAGATCCTGTCTCAAAACCCCACCCACGCGTGCCTGTACCCCAGCACTGCAAAGGCTGGGACAAGTTTGAGACCAGCCTGGGCTACAACGTGAGCTCAAGGGCCAGCCTGAACTGTATAGTGGAGACTGTGTCTCAAAAAGACAAAAAACAAAAACCAACGCCTCCCCCCAAAAAACAAAAAATAAATATTTACAATTTAAGAAGACAAACAACTCAATAATTAGGCAAAAGATCTGAATAGACATTTCACCAAAGAAGATATACAAATGCCCCTATGCACACGAGAAGATGCCCGACATCATTATTTAGTAGAGAAATGCAAATGCAAACCATGTATCAGCCCATTCCTACTAGAAGAGCTGGAATAAAAATAGAGAATAGCAAATGTCAGCAAAGACGCAAAGAAACTGGAACCCCCTCATGCACTGCTGTGGAAATGCAAATCGTTATTTTGGTAGACAGAATGGCAATGTCTAAACAGTTAAGTTTATATGTCTCAGCAATTTTACTTATGGAGATCTACCCACGAGGAATGCCAGAGAAAGACTTCTATAATAGACGAAACGTAGACACCACCCTAATACCACCTAACTGGAAAGTGGATAAATAATATGACATACAAGCACTCAGGAGGCTGAGGCAGGAGGATCACTGCAAGTTCGAGACCTGCCTGGGCCACAAAGTGAGCTCAAGGCCGGCCTGAACTGCATAGTGAGACCCTGTCTGGAAAACAAAAGCCAAAAAACCTACATGCCTACAATGGGATACTATTTAGCAATAAAAAGAAATGAAATGATAAATTCTACAACATGCATACACTTCAAATTTATTGTGCTGAGCAACAGAAATTATACAGAAAAGACTGGATATTGTATAATTCCATTTATAAATGTTTTAAAAAGTCAAATCTATAGAGACAGCGAGGAGATAGAGGTGAGAGTAGGACCTAATTGCAAATGGACATAAAGGATCTGTTAATTTTTATTTGTTTATTTACTTATTTTTAGAAGTTTTTCTTGTTTTTGTTTTTTTTTTGGTACCAGGAATCATGACCTCAGGCTTGCCAGGCACACACTTATGCTGCTGAGCTACATCCCTGGCCCTTATTTACTTATTTTTGAAACAGGGGCTCACTGTGTAGCCCAGGCTGGCCTCGAACTCACGGAGATTCTCCTTCCTCAGCTTCCCAAGTGCTGGACGACAGGTGTGAACCACTATGCCCAGATGGAGTGTTAGTTTTATTTTTTATTTTTATTTTTTGACTTTTTGGAGACAGGGTCTCGCTCTGCAGTTCAGGCTGGCTTTAAGCTCACTTTGTAGCCCACCTGGTCTCAAACTCGCAACGATCCTCCTGCCTCAGCCTCCTGAGTGCTGGGATTACAGGTGTGCGCCACCATGCTGGGTGGGAGCTGTTAATTTTAAAATTTGAGTTACGGCTGGGTGGTGGTGCACATCTGTCATCCAGAACTTGGGAGGCTGAGGCCAAAGGATTGTTTGAGGTCAGTCTGGGCTACAGAGTGAGAGCCTGTCTCAAAAACAAAACAAACACACAAAACTGAATTATATTGGCCACAGCTTTGTAAGTTTACTAACGAATAACTGAACTGTAAATTTAATTAGATTTCAATAAAGCTGTTTTTTAAAAAATGCAATTAGAACAAATCTAAGCTTGAAAACAAAAAAGGAAAGGAGGAAGAAAGGCGGGTAGGCATAGGAACCTGGTGGGCAGGCAGCAGCCAGGCTGCAGCGGGACACATGCGGGTCACATCCCACCCACACACCAGCGGGTGTGAGGTGTGCGCAGTCCACAAGGAATGGGGGCTGGGAAGGAGGGTGTCCTTACAATGCCAGAAAGGGAGGAGTAACTCAGAGTGCGGCTCTGATGACTAATTTAGAGAGGGCAAACTGGCGAGTGTAGAGTTCTTTGAGAGTGATGTTTGCTGTCGTTTGCATGTAGCTTGTCCCAAAGGCCCATGGCCGCGTGGTGTGCAGAGAGGCTGAGGGCGAAGAAGTGGGGATCAGGAGGCAGGGCAAGGAGGCTGTGGGCTAAGGCGCTCTCATTGGAGCTGGTTGGGTCACATGGGACTGGATTCATCCCATGACAGTGGGTGGCACAGGCCAGTGATCCCAGCCCTTGGGGGCCAAGGCTTAGGCTGAGGCAGGAGCATTGCTTTGAGTTCAAGGACAGCCTGATTGGGCCTGAATCAAGGCCAGCAGTTTTCTGTAGCTGTTGGTTTCAAGCAGGAGCCTAAAGTGGTATCTTTCTATGATCTGTTGGCCATTTCAGAACTTTAGAAGTGTAATAGTCAATTCATTAGAAAGTAACAAATAACTAAATAAATTTTACAAGAGAACTTCAAGATGGCGACTGGGTAGGCAACAGAGAGAACCTTCTGGAGGAATGCCACTCAGACAAAGGACAGAAGGGAAAGACGTGGGTATCCTGAACTCAGGAAGGATCTGAAATGGGAATTGAAGCCCTCGGAAAGACTAAGCAAAACCTCTGCTGGGGAAAGGATCGGAGATCCGCCATGGCACAGTCGGAGGGAGAGGAGAAGGAGAAGTCACCGCTCCAAGCACACCCATGGCCCGCGCCCTCGTTCTGGCATTCGCAGCTTCAGCTTCGGAGGCCCACGCTCACGGAAGCCTCCCGACTCGGCCAGGAGAAAGCGGAGTTTCGAGAGCTGGTGCAGGGCTGGAGAGAGGAGGGCGCAGCCAGGAAAGGAGGCAATGGCGGTAGGTAGCTGTTGTCCAACCCAGTGTGAGAATGAGAGGTTGCGACAGCCACTGGGGCAGAGTCTCCACCCTGCGGCAACCTTCCTAATCAGCGCCTGGAGAGAATCAATGCAACTAGTACACAGCACACCACGCTTGGCTCTGTGCCTGCCTCGAGATGGTGGCCCCCTGCCTCTCAGCTGGGTGAGCATCTACCGGCGGAGAGCAGAGGGGAACCTCGGCAGTGAGCTGCGGCAGCTCCCAGGGATCCGGCCGAGGAGCGGATGGGGGCTCCAGCACCGCAACAGGAGGGAGATGCAGATGGAGGTGGGTCACATGGCTCCATGCCCTTCTCACTCCAACATCAGGCAGGAAGCACGAGCTGGGTTACCGGGGCTCAGCTCCCACTCTGAACTCTCTCTGGGAGCACCTTGAGTCTCGGCGGCTTGAGCAAGCACCGCCTGTACCTGGCAACAATGGGACGAATCCACGGTCTTCAGGACTCACCCCAAACTATTAATGTGTGTACCAAGAGGGTCTTCTTACAGCTTGCACATAAGAACCTTGCATGACCCTGCGGCTGCTCTGCTGTGGGCCCCGCGGCTGCTCCGCAGTGGGCCCGGCGGCTGCTCCGCTGAGGGCCCTGCGGCTGCTCTGCTGAGGGCCCTGCGGCTGCTCCACTGTGGGCCCCGCAGCTGCTCTGCTGAGGGCCCTGCTGAGGGCGCCTCATGGATTGGACCCGCCCCCACCCATAGCACGGAGACGGGGTGGAGCCAGGCGGTCCACTGTGAGCATATGTGCTTTTCCACCTCCAACCATGGCAGTTTGTATACACCCATGTATGTTATACTATAGTCTGAGGCAGCTATATGTCTTCCCAAGGCGAGAGTCCAGGGGTATAGATAAACCCAGGAGTACAGTTATTATCACAGGGAAGATGACTGATTGAGTGGTAGGGCAATGGAGATGAGGGAGGAGAAAAACTGAATGATCAAACGGGCCATCATCTGTGTAACTGAGTAACAAAAGTGAAGGTAACATTATGTAGGACAGCATCCAGAGCTAATTCCCTTCTGTGTTCTCTATAATTCTGTATTTCCTCAATTGTTTTTGTATTAACAGAAGTGAAGATAACTTTTTATTATACAGCATCCAGTGCACATTCCTTATTATCTTCTCTATAATTTGGTATTTCCTTTAATGTTTTTGTGTTGACTGTGTTGCATTTTTTTTTTTTTTTGGCGGTACTGGGGATCGAACTCAGGACCCTGCGCTTGCTAGGCAGGTGCTTATTCCACTGAGCTATATCCCCAGCCCCATTTTGTGTTGACTAATATGAAGATAACATTGTGTAATACAACATCCAGTGGTAATTCCCTACTGTATTCTGTATAATTTTGTATTTTCTGTATTGTTTATGGCTTATTCAGGTTCATATGTCTCCATTCTTTTGTCTTTAAAATAAAATTAAAAAAAAAAGGACAGCCTGAACTACACAGTAAAGAGCCTGTCTCAAAAAACTCAAACCCAAACCAAACCAAACAAAAAAGCAGAAACAAAAATCAAAAGAAAAGACAAACAAAACAAGGCAAAAAATCAAGCAGCATGAAAGATTTGCGTCACAGATTATTTTGGGCTGGGTGTGGTGGTGCTTCCTGTAATCTCAGCACTCTGGGAGGACCACAAATTTGAGCCCATCCCAGGCCGTTTAGAAGTTTAGTGAGGTTCTATAACAAAAAGAATACAAGGCCTGGGAATAATCTCAGGTGAAAGGCCTTGATTCAACCCCTAGTACTGCAAAAAAGAAAAGAAAAAACGAAAAAGATTGTTTCCCTTTGAACAAACCCTACTAGCTTCCTTCCCACAGGTCTTTGAAAAAGTGAAGGTGGCTTCTCATCTCAATAGTTTTGGCCAAAAGAGAAGGTGCAGCTGGGCATGGAGGCACAGGCCAATACTTCCAGCACTCTGGGAGGCTGAGGCAGCAGGATGGCAGGTTCAAACCCAGCCTGAGCAATTTAGTGAAGACCTATCTCAAAATTTAAACCAACAGCTGGGATTGGTGGCACACACCAATACTCACTCATAAGGCTGAGGCAGGAAGACTGCCATGAGCGAGCCTGGATTCAGAGTTAGTTCAAGGACAGCCTGAACTACATAGCAAGACCCTGTCTCAAAATCAAACAAAAACCCCCAATCAAACCCAACAAATCAAAAACAAAATAACCAAAACACCATGGTTAGGGATGTAGCTTAGTGTGAAGGCCCTGAGTTCAATCCCTAGAATTGTAGCAAAAGACAAGCTCCAACAGTTGAGTGAAGGTCTGTTGTCACTCTGAGACGAACTTCAGTGTTAGAGAAAAGCATTAAAAGCGTTAAGGTAGAATGCGGCTGGCTGCGAGCTCCCATGACGCAAGATTTTGCAAAGTACGCAGGGGCGAGAGGTCACGCTGGGTGTCTTCTTATGGGGCAGGAAGCTCCAGGACTGTGTCAGCTGAGAAGAATCTGAGTGAAGAATTCAGGGTATTTTATGTTCTGGGCTGCAAAGTGAACCCAGGGCCTCTCATGTGCTAGGCAGGTGCTCGTCCACAGAGCCGCAGACCCAGCCTGAGGTCACTCTCTGCTTTCACCTGCTGCTGTGAACCTTGAAGGTGCATTCCCAAGCGACAGATTCGCTGGGAGTGGGTTTATTTATTTATTTATTTATTTATTTATTTATTTATTTTTTTGTGGTACTGGGGATTGAACTCAGGACCCTGCGCTTGCTAGGCAGGCGCTTATTCCACTGAGCTATATCCTCAGCCCCTGGGAGCGGGTTTAGAGATTGACTCATACAAGCTGTTTCCACAGATGCCTCGATGAACTGAGCAGGAATGGACACTGGATGCCGAGGTTAGTGTGCTGGTCATTAGTAAAGGTTATGAGGGCTGCAGCACAATGAGAAAATCCTTACACTGTGTTAGATGAAGACAGCAGGACCCAAAGTGGAGTCTACACCATGCAGAGAAGGGTGGGCAGAGAAAAACGGCCGAAAGAATGAGAAATGAGAGGGTAATACAGATTATTTAGGGTGGCGATAGTGAGTGGCCACCCTCCAATTACCAAAATTTATTAAATTGGACATTTACTTAGGTGTGTTTACAAAGGTGAGATAAGCCAAGTGTGGTGGTGCGCACGCCTGTGATCCCAGCACTTGGAAAGCTGAGACAGGAGGATCGCTGGGAGTTCAAGACCAGCCTGGGCTACATAGTGATTTCCTTCTTTTTTTTTTTCCCTCTGGTACTGGGAATCGAACTCTGGACCTTGCACTTGCCAGGCAGGGGCTTGTGCCACTGAGTTACATTCCCAACCCTACATAGTGATTTCAAAGCCAGCCTGAACTATATAGTGAGACCCTGTCACAAACAAACAAACAAACAAGGGAAAAGAAAGGTAAAATCAAAAAAATGAAACTCCAGCTACCGGTAGGTACTGTGATGGTCATGGCGGTGGGAGCCTCGGGCTGGTCTGCATATGAGGGGTTCTCACTGTCGGTGCTATAGGCTAGCGGGTGGCTCAAGTTGAGCGAGCCCGACAAGGTTTTGCATGGAAACAGAGCATCTCCAGGAGAAAGAAAATGCAGACTGGGGAAACGTTCCCCGATGCCAGCAGAATGGAATCTATGTTGAAGGCAAACACTGCTCTGCAGGCGAGGCCTAACTTCCCTCCAGAGCCGTGTGCAGGGGCTGCGTCTGGGGTCCACTCCAGCGCCACTGCCCCTAGGTGACACCTCTTGTTGGGTCACCATTAGAAGTCTTGATCTTCCTAACAGAAAAGCAGGACTCATTCTGAAAGAATAAAACAGCTAATGTGAGAAAAGATCAGGGCAGAAGGTAGGAAAGACGTAAGGATTAATTTGTCAGAGGCTTTGTGGCTCTTCCGGTGTTTCTCCTTGCGGGGACTGCACCAGGGCTGGCGAGCAAATACTCTGCCAGCGGGCTCCGTGCTCAGCCACGCCCCGGTGCTGTGTGTTTCTAAGAGCTCAAGCAACTTTATTACTCAGAACACATGATTAACAGCTATGGAAATTAGCAATAGTAACAGAATGAGTCTTCAACTTTAAACCTTTATCGTTTTTTCTTTTTTTTAATAAATGGTGGCCAGGCAGAGTGATGAATGCCTGTAATCCTAGCACTTGGAAGGCTGAAGCAGAAGGATCGCTTTGAGTTTGAAGACTGGCCTGGGCTACATAGTGAGTTCAAGGCCACCCTGAACTACTTGTCTCAAAAAAAACCAAGAACTTGTCCCCCCCCCCGAAAAAGTTCATAATGCCTCTGTTACACCATAAAAATCCACACATCCTCTAGATTGAGAGGTCAGGTTTATGGTTCCAGAGAGAAATCCTGCTTCTTTCATTGGTCAGAAAGTTGATCCCTGCTATAGCACGTGGATAGAACCCAGGGCCACTCTACCACTGAGTTAAACCCCCCGCCTTTTTGAAGCTTTTAAAATATTTTTGGTATCAGGAATCAAACTCAGGACCTGAGCTTGCCAGGCAGGGGCTTGTGCTGCTGAGCTATATACCCAGCCCAGCCTTTTTACTTTTTATTATTTTATTTTATTTTACTTTATTTTTGTCTTTTTGAGACAGGGTCTCCCTATGCAGTTCAGGCTGGCCTTGAGCTCACTTTGTAGCCTAGGCTGTCCTCGAACTCGCAAGGATTCTCCTGCCTCAGCCTCCTGAGTGCTGGGATTGCAGGCGTGCGCCACCATACCCGGCCTTTTTATCTTTTAATCTTGAGAAAGGGTCTTGCTAAACTGTTCAGGTAGGCCTTGGACTTTTGCTCTTCCCGCCTCGGTCTCCCGAGTAGCTGAGACTAATAGTATTTCAAAGGGGCAAACAAGTAAAGAAGCATCAAAGGATCCTCCAAAACCATGAACTCTATGAAAGTGCTTGAAAAGGATTTTCTGAAAAGCAAGGGTCTCCTCCTTGGTGAGAGACCCTCCAATGAGTGCACTTTTTATTTTTTATTTTTTATTTTAAAGACAAAAGAATGGAGACATATGAACCAGACTTAGCCATAGACAATACAGAAAACACAAAGTTATACAGAATATAGTAGGGAATTACCACTGGATGTTGTATTACACAATGTTATCTTCATATTAGTTAACACAAAAACATTAAAGGAAATACCAAATTATAGAGAAGATAATAAGGAATTTGCACTGGATGCTGTATAATAAAAAGTTATCTTCACTTCTGTTAATACAAAAACAATTGAGGAAATACAGAATTATAGAGAACACAGAAGGGAATTAGCTCTGGATGCTGTCCCACATAATGTTACCTTCACCTTTGTTACTCAGTTACACAGATGATGGCCCTTTTGATCAGTTCGTTTTTTCTCCTCCCTCATCTCCGTTGCCCTACCACTCAATCAGTCATCTTCCCTGTGATAATAACTGTACTCCTGGGTTTATCTATACCCCTGGACTCTCGCCTTGGGAAGACATATAGCTGCCTCAGACTATAGTACAACATACATGGGTGTATAAAAACTGCCATGGTTGGAGGTGGAAAAGCACATATGCTCACAGTGGACCACCCAGCTCCACCCCGTCACTGTGCTACAGGTGGGGGTGGGTCCAGTCCGTGAGGTGTCCTCAGCGGGGCCCTCAGCAGAGCAGCCGCGGGGCCCACAGTGGAGCAGCCGCCAGGGCCCTCAGCAGAGCAGCCACGGGGACCACAGCAGAGCAGCCGCGGGGCCCACTGTGGCAGAGCAGCCACAGGTCCACTGTGGCGGAGCAGCCGCGGGGCCCCCTGTGGAGCAGCTGCCGGGCCCACTGCGGAGCAGCCGCGGGGTCATGCATGGTTCATATGTGCAAGCTGTAAGGAGACCCTCTTGGTGCATACATTAATAGTTTGGGGTGAGTCCTGAAGACCGTGGATTCGTCCCATTGTTGCCAGGAACAGGCGGTGCTTGCTCAAGCCGCCGAGACTCAAGGTGCTCCCAGAGAGAGTTCAGGGTGGGAGCTGAGTTCCGGCAACCCAGCTCGTGCTTCCTGCCTGATGTTGGAGTGAGAAAGGCATGGAGCCACGCAATCCACCTCCATCTGCATCTCCCTCCTGTTGTGGTGCTGAAGCCTCCGTCCACTCTTCGGCCGGATCTCTGGGAGCCGCCGCGGCTCACCACCGAGGTTCCCCGCTGCTCTCTGCTGGTGGCCGCTCACCCAGCGGAGAGGCAGGGGCCACTGCCTCGAGGCAGGTGCAGACCCGGGGGTGGTGGGCTGTGTACTAATTGCATTGATTCTCTCCAGGCACTGATTAGGAAGGTTGCTGCAGGGTGGGGACTCTGCCCCAGTGGCTGTTGCAACCTCTCATTCTCACACTGGGTTCAACAACGGCTACCGACCGCCATTGCCTCCTTTCCTGGCTGCGCCCTCCTCTCTCCAGCCCTGCACCAGCTCTCGGAACTCTGCTCTCCTCTGGCCGAGTTGGGAGGCTTCCGTGAGCGTGGGCCTCCGAAGCTGAAGCTGCGAATGCTAGAACGAGGGCGCGGGCCATGGGTGTGCTTGGAGCGGTGACTTCTCCTTCTCCTCTCCCTCCGACTGTGCCATGGCGGATCTCCGATCCTTTCCCCCAGCAGAGGTTTTGCTTAGTCTTTCCGAGGGCTTCAATTCCCATTTCAGATCCTTCCTGAGTTCAGGAAACCCACGTCTTTCCCTTCTGTCCTTTGAGTGGCATTCCTCCAGAAGGTTCTCTCTGTTGCCTACCCAGTCGCCATCTTGAAGTTCTCTTGTAAAATTTATTTAGTTATTTGTTACTTTCTAATGAATTGACCATTACATTTTTAAAGTTCTGAAATGGCCAACAGACCATAGAAAGATACCACTTTGGGCTCCTGCTTGAAACCAACAGCTACAGAAAACTGCTGGCCTTGATTCAGGGCCATCAATGAGTGCACTTTTAAAAATAAGTATCCTTTGTCTGTAATTTTGTTACCACAATCCCCAGAGCCCCCCCCCCCCCAAGGCTTGGTAGAGCTCCTGTCTTGTTTTGAAAGGTGATTTAAGATTATTGAGAATCCTTTTTGGCTTTGAAGTTCAATGTGTTATATACACTGGGCCTAAAGGAAGTCCTACATCTTTCTGGAGCATTTTTGCTAATACATTGCCTGTTAGTCAAAGTTTATAGGTGTTGTTTGTGTCTTGGGCCACAGTGATAACACTAAGCTTTTGAGAACGAGAACAAGGCTAAACTCAACAATGTCGTGATCATTTATTTCCAGGTGTGACTGGTTAGCCACATTCTACAAACAAGAAAACTTGAGAACAATTTAGTGTCACCAGCAAGTAAAACATAAAGTGAGGGCACTTGATAGTCACAATCTTTATCTCCTTCGGAAGTAACTAATCACAAAGGCAAATAGCTTGCTATCTAATCAATATGTAATTAATATTGTTTCTACACCAGAAAGCCACTTTTCCAGGTTGGAGAATTTAAAAGATTTAGGGGTGCAAGGAATAGCTTGGTGGTTACACGCTTGCCTAGCATACATGGGGAACGCATTCGAGCACCAGCACCTCAAAAATAAGATTTAGTGGGGTGGGAAACTGTAGTTTCTAGGAAACTAGCGCTGAAATGTTTAGAAAAATCTGGCTCTGCAGGTGGCAGGAGAAAGGGTAGTGGGCATAGAAGAGAACTGGAAGCAAGTAGGGCCTGTGTCCCATGCGCCCCCTCCCACCGGAAGTGCGGCTGGCAGGGCAGAGTGGGGGTGTTCCCACCGGAAGTGCAGCAGGCAGGGCAGAGATCGGGGATGCTCTCACCAGGTGTGGCAGGCAGGGCAAAGCGTGGCGCGGGGACAGGGCCTGGGGATAGTTCTGTGCTCATCTAAAGCCTTATCAGGAGAGGCACAGGGAGGGGTCAAATGTGGCCGGAAGCGTCCATTGAGGATCCACGGCGCTGGCCCTGCTCCACACGTGGGTCCCTGGCGGGGGACACGCCATTGTAGAGGGTGGGCGAGGAGTTTGTGGGCCCTGAGCAGGGTTGTTTGCTGGGAGAGAGGAGAGGTGGGAGAGCGCTCCCGACAGAGGGCTACCACGCAGGGAATCTGAGCACAAGAGAAACCAAGCCGCGAGTTCTGGGACTCAGAGGGGGGCGTCCAGGAGTCCAGGAAAGGCTGCGGGGTGGGGTGGGGTGGGGTGGGGTGAGGCGGGGTCAGCAGCCTTTGAGTCTGTACCTCCAGTGCAGGGTGCGGCCGCCCTGCCTCTAATCCTGTTGCTGAGGGAGGTGGAAGCTGAGGCAGGAAGATCAAAGTCCGGGCAAATTAGTGGGATCCTCCCTCAAAATAAAAAAAATAAAAAAAGGTTTGGGGATGTAGCTCAGTTCCCTGGATTCTGTCTCCAGGACCAGAAAGCAACAACCAAAGGCAAAACCAAACCAAACCAACCCAAGAAATCCCCACAAAATAAAGCAAAAAACCCCTAGCCATCCAACCAAACAAAAACACAGAAATCCTCAGTAATGTATCCTCTGTTAATAAAGAAAAAAAAGCATTTTTGGGAGGCCCGAGCAGCAAGATCACTAAGCCTTGAAGGCCCGCTAAACTACATAATGAGACTCTGTCTCAAAAATCTAAATAAATAAATGAAAAGGGAAGACTGGCAGAGAAGAGAATACAGGTGGGCTCAGGGTCCTGAAGTGAAGTTTGAGAGGAGGAGGGGAAGGAAAGTAGGACAGGGGCTGGGTGTAGTGCAGCACACCTGTAAATCCAGCACTTGAGAGGCTGAGGCAGGAGGATTGCTGCAAATTCAGAGGCCAGCCGGAACTATATGGTCAGACCCTATCCCAAGAAACCAAAAAGAAAAAAGAAAAAGAAGAAAGCAGGACAGTGTGTAGTGAATGAATTCTTTCCTCTGGAGAGGAACTGGGCCTGGGGAGCTAGGGAGAGCAAGGGAGACTTCAACGGCCACTGACTTGACTCTTCTATTGAAGACCTTTGGTAGCCACGCCCAGGAGCAGGCTGGGAGGCAGCACCAGCACCTCAAAAATAAGTAAGTGGGTCAGAAACTGTAGTCTGGAGAAATAGAAATGTTTAAGAAAACGCAGGTCCCAAAGAAGCACAAGGAGGGTGTGGAAGCAAAGGCGTCCACAGGGCAAGTCCCCTCTGGGAGGCGGAGGGACTGACTACCCGGCAGCTCAGCAAGCTCACCATTTTTCTGCATTCCTTACAGCATTACTTCCGGTTCTGCCTTCTCCCCTCCCGGAATCTCACACGTTTGCTATGTAAACCGAAATAGACTTTGAGGGAATAAACCTGGGAGGGACTTTACGATGACCTCATTTCGCAGAGGAGGGCGTCCAGCCCCAGAGGGAAGGGACTCGCTCAAGGTCTAGCAACCAGATGGAAACCGGAGTCGAAGTGCTCGGGTTTTGGGCTGTGCCCGCCGGCAGGCCCCCTGCAGTTCCTCAAGGACGGGCACAGAGGCTGCCCCGCCCCGTCCCCGCGGTTAACTATTAAATCCTGGTCTGAGCCGAAGCTTCTCATCCATGGTTACTAATTAAGCCAATTTTACGGTAAAACTGACGTTTCCAACGGGTCAGTGGAGCGGTCTTGTGCGAACTCTACAGGCCCACGGATTGTATTAGCATAAACTGTACAATGACAATTTGGGGTATACGTAAGTCTTTCATCATACAACGACTTAACCTCTCTGTAGCTTTACATGTTCTCTTCGCTGCAGTCTGCATGCTGGGCCCTGATCAAACTTTGGGGGAAGAACTGAAAATAACTCCACTTAGTGTTTGAGGGAAGCAGGTAATAAAATCTGTTTGCTGTGTTTGCTGTCTCCAGATAGGGCTGTAATTACACCGCAGAAGGAAGAGTGGCGGCTGAGTCTCAATCTAGATCATTTGTGTAAACTCAGCCCTTGTCAAGCGCGCTCTCATATTGCACGCGTGCAAACCGCGAAGCTCCTCTCCTGTGGGCGCGGAGCGGGACCCCAGTGGTGGGGTCGCGGGCCGAGCGACTGCCTGTGCTCCGTCACCGGGCGGCTGCGGGTCAATACCCAGATCTGACATGCTGAGGTGAAAAGAGAACTCTGACCAACGACCTCTCCAATCTCCAGTACGACCATCATCTTTCTGGGACTTATAAAAATTAGAGGTCTTCCCTAAATCAAAGTATTACAAATAAATACATCTCATGTGAAAAAAACTCCCTTTTCTTTAGAAAAAAAATTTTGGTTTTCTGAAATGTGTTTGGAGAAAAAAACTGATCTTCAGGAAAGAAAGACAATTTCTAATCTAGCCGCATTAACATTTGATGACATTTTAATGTATTTCAAATATTTGGCAACTTTTCAGCAATCCCCCCATTACAAAAACCACGATGCGCAAAATGTATTCACATTGTATCTATAAAATCCGAGACCACATGGCACACAAAGAAAGACATTTTCCCCAGATCCCCGAGCTCTCCGCCCCACAGCAAGCCGGGCGCCAGCCTTCGCTTTGCCAGCCCTTCCGGCTGGTTTCCACAGTGTTTGCCCAACACCTGCAGCTTCCAGCTCTCTCTGTTCTCTCTAGAAGGAAAACCACAGGCCACCGCCCTGGCGCCATCCCTGGCCTGGTCCAATCAATAAGGACTTATTTCCTGTCCATTTGCTGAGGTCACAGGAGTGAATCTCATTAATTATTTCTGCTACTGCAGCCTCAAGTGTGCTTCTGGCATGACAAGTGAAAACTGCTTGACCTTTTTTTTCTTCTAATTTTGTTAGCAGTTGATTCCAGAAAAAAGGCAGTATTCATTCAGCAACGTGATAAAAAGGAAGGAAAAATGTGTGTATGTTCTTAGAGTCATTAATGTACTTAGCTCTTCTGTAACAAAAGTGCCTGGACCACCTCACTCCTTAGGTTTTTCCAGCTGAGGATTTACAGAGTCTTTTTAAATTCTGTGTCAGGAAAATCTGGTCACCGCAAACACGATGTTTTCTAAAGCCGATCTGGCCTCTGAGGGAGGGAAGCGCTTCAGGGCCTCCAGGGCCTTGTTTCCATGGTAACGACACAGGTCAATAGCTGAAGTCACACCTTTGCCAGCTTTGATTGTTTCTCGCAACTGTTAAGAAAAAAAAAACAATAAAAGTCAAGTTTGTAGGTTACAGTAAGGGCCACGATTAAATTGGGGGGGTTACAGGGGAGAAACAGGGCGTACGTTATTTTGAGGTGTTTAAAGAGGGCATCATTCCCCAGCGATCTCCAGGCGCGACTCTCCCCAAAGCTGTTGGTCTCTGTGCTGTAGCACAGCACAATAGGCTCCAATCAGCCTAATTACACCTCCTGCCTGACTCCCACTGCTGACAGGTTGAGATGCGCCCCCCAGGGTGGTGGGTGAAGGTGGAGGGCATGTACAGCTCTGGCACTGTGAACCCAGCAGCCTGATCTTAGTTTATAACTTTCTTTTAAAACACCATGTTTTTATTTTATTTTAGGTTTTTTTGAGACAAGGTTCTGATAAGTGGTTTTAGGCTGGCCTAAGCAGTTCTCCTGCCTCAGTCTCTCAAGTGGGAGGGTTCCAGGCATGAGCCACCACACCCAGCTCAAATGTTGCATGTTGACATAGTGGTCTATATAAAGATTCAAGAAAAACAAATCCTGTTAGACCTGATCGGGATGTATTTAAAAGTTTTTATTTGAGAAGAATGAACCAAAACACCCTTTCTAAAAAACACACTCTTTCAGACACACGAGGCTGCCTTCGCAGCCTCTGTCACAAACAAGGATCAATACAAGGGCTGGGAAGAACTCGCAGCTGCTTAGCCCGCCTGCTCTCCTCTGCCCCGGCCCCACTTCCTTCTCAGCCCCTGCCTCCCTTCCGATCCGGAGCCGGGGGCCTGTGCCCCCTCTCGGAGGCTGGGCAGAGCCACGTGTGAGTTGTGCTCTGGTGGCTCGTGGACCGGGAGCTTCACTCTGGGCCGCAGCACGCGTCGGTCCCTTGTGGGCTCGCTGGAAGTGTGCTCCGCCCGGCCGCTGCGGTGAAGGCCTCGGGCCTTTCCATGCTGTGCGGTGGGAGGGTCCACTCCGCCGTCTTCACCCGCGGAGCCTGCGCGGGCGGCTGTCCTGCTGCCCCAGCCCTCACCTGAGCCCCCACAGCAAGCTCTGCTCTTCCCACTGCTGCTACAGCGTTTCAGGCTTTCCTGCCTCTCACCTGGCTTGGTTTGTGCAACCACCTCCTAAAGAATCTTCCCATCAGTTCTGCACCCCTGGACTCCAGCCACTACACACACGGCCAAGATCTTGATGGAATGTATTCATACTACAACCATGTGAGAAACCCTTCAGTGCCTGCAGTAGTGCCGGGAGAAGAGCCCGAGCTCCTTCAGGAGGTGCTGAAGCCCTACCGCAGCATGGCTCTTGACTCTCCCTCTTCCTTGGCTCCCCTTTCAACAGCTCTTTAGAGGAGCTGGTTGCAGTCCTTGGAGCTGACCTGCTATTTCCCCTTGTTGTCCTTCCCTTGGGCTCCCGGGGTCTCCTGGGCATACCTGCAGCACAGCATTATGATGTAATGTTGTACTCTAATTTTCTACTCACATTCTTCATGAGGCTTTAAGCTACTGACTGCATAATGTATGAAACAAATAAATTCGATGGTTTATTCTGAGGTCGGGACAAACAGTCAAGATCACAGACATAGATAATATGAATTACTAAAGCTGAATCAAGAATATATGAAAATCCTAAATAAACCAATATCCATCAATGAAATCAAAGATGTAATTACAAACTTGCCAACAAAGAAAAGCCCAGGCCCTGATGGATTCACTGTTGAATTCTACACGAAATTTAGAGAAGACCTAACACCACTACTTCTCAAACTCTTTAATGAAATTGAAAGGGAAGCAATACTACCAAATTCAGTCCTGGAAGCAAGTATTATCCTGATACCAAAACCAGAGAAAGACCCAACTAAGAAAGAGAACTACAGACCAGTAGTACTCTAATGAACATAGATGCAAAAAGCCTCAATAAGATACTGGCAAACAGAGTGCAGCAAATCATCACGGAGATTATACACCACGACGGAGTAGGATTCATCCCAGGAATGCAGGGACGGTTCAACATACTTATACAAATCAATCAGTGTAAGCCGGGCATGGCGGCATATGCCTATAATCCCAGCACTCGGGAGGCTAAGGCAGGAGGATTGTTTCGAGACCTGCCTGGGCTACAAAGTGAGCTCAAGACCAGCCTGAACTTCATAGTGAGACACTATCAAAAAAACAAAATGAAAACAAAAACAAAAAAAAAACAACAATGTAATACACCTTATTAACACAGCCAAGGACAAAAATCACATGATCATCTCAGCAGATGCAGAAAAAGCATTTGACAAAGTTCAGCACCCATCCATGACAAAAACCCCACAGAAAATGGGAATAAATTGTCTTTATCTCAATCTGATAAAAGCCACCCAGGACAAACCAATAGCTACCATCATACTAAATGAACAAAAACTGAAAGCTTTCACTCTAAAATCAAGAACAAGATAAGGATGTCCACTGTGTCCACTCTTATTCAACACAGTCCTGGAAACTTTAGCCAGAGCAATTAGACAAGAGAAAGAAGTGAAAGGAGTAACAACTGGAAAGGAAGAAGTTAAACTATAATTACTTGCAGATGATATGATACTCTACATAGAAGACCCTAAAAACTTCACTGAAAGACTGCTGTATTTAATAAACAAATTCAGTCCCATACTGGTATGTAAGGTCAACACTCAAAAATCAATAGCAGCTGGGCGTGGTGGCGCATGCCTGTAATCCCCGCACTCGGAGGCTGAGGGAGGAGGATTGTTACAAGTTCGAGGGCAACCTGGGCTACAAATTGAGCTCACGGCCATCCTGAACTGCACGGGGAGACTCTGTCTCAAAAAGACAAAAAAAAACCCAAAACCAAAACCAAAACCAAAACCAAAACCAAAAAACGAAAGAAAGTCTTACTATGTAGCCCAAGCTGCCTGCCCTCAAGCTCATGGGTGCCCTATTTTAGGCTGAGGTTCCCAAGTGCCAGGTTTCAGTGCAGGCCACCGTGCCAGGCTTGCAATTTACTTACTCACAGCTGAGGTCTTGCTGTGTTGTCCAGGCTGGCCTGGACCTTTTGGGCTCAACTGATCCTCCTGCTTCAGCCTTCAGAATATCCGGGACAACAGGAACATGGTACCGTTCTTGTCTACTGTGTTTCGGAACAGTTGTGTTGGGCTTATCTGATCCTACCTACATTCTTGGCTCCTCTTTGCAGTGACCAAACTCAACTCGGCAGGCATTTACTGGACATCTGTGTGACCTGGGCTTGTGGTCGGGGCTGGAGATACAGAAACAGCTGCTGTCCCTCAAGACCACCTGTACAGAGGGACAGAAACAGGCCTGTGCTTCCAGACGTGGTTTAGATGGACCACGGCAGGGTTCGACCCATGAATGTGGCTCTAACATCTTCAAGGGAAAAGACAACAATAAAAAAAACCCATTCTATTTCTTGCTTCCCTTACATTTTTGACTAGGAAAAGTTCAAACTTAGGGACAGACAGATCTCTCCAGTCACGTATGTAGCTAAAGCATTAGTGTGCCCGGTTTGGCTCTGCAGGCTTGAGGATTAGCCATAGAATACACAGCAGAAAGCCAGCCAACCAGCCAACTAACCAGCCAACTGACCAACAAACTAATACAAATAAGAAACACAAGCCGGGCGTGGCGGCGCACGCCTGTAATCCCAGCACTCGGGAGGCTGAGGCAGGAGGACTGCTGTGAATTTGTCTCTATTTTTTTTTTTTTTTTTTGGCGGTACCGGGGATCGAACTCAGGACCCTGCACTTGCTAGGCAGGCGCTTATTCCACTGAGCTATATCCCCGACTGCTGTGAATTTGAGGATAGCTGGAGCTACAAAGTGATGTCAAGGCCGGCCTGAACTGCACAGCGGGGACCCTGTCTCAAAAACAAACAAATGAACAAACAAAAAGAAACACAAAAAGGGGAATTATCAGTCTATGTTTTATTTCTCTGATATGTATAGCACTTTAGGGCACTAATTAAACCTCTAATTAAGTCAACTAACTATATAAGTGCAGTATCACTTGAAATACATTTAGTCCAAATGCCCTCTTAGAGGATCCAATTAAAGATATTAACAGAGAAAACGCAAAGTACTTAACATTCAGTGTGTTTTTATTTAACATTTACTTAAATACTTTTCACATGATAAATCATTGTATGTCTCTGGAAACTATTCTGTTGTTGTTTTTTCAGGCAGGGTCTCCCTATGTACATCAGGGTGGGCTAGGTAGCCCAGGCTGGCCTTGAACTCACAGCAATAGTCCTGCCCCAGCTTCCCAGGTGCTGGTATTGCAGGTGTGATCCGAACTATTTGGATCAAAAATCCTTTTAGAATATTGAAGAGCCGTCCACGGCATGGGTGTGAGAAGTCATGGGAAACGGAGCCAGCCCCAGAGAGAGATGTTAAGGTTTGAGAGGCCTCAGGCACCAAGCGCGGGCTCCCGCCTAGCTTTAGGACAGGATACTAGGATGAGGGCGACTAAGTGATGCGGACCAGAGTCCACCATGACATTTTTTGGTGGTGCTGGGGACTGAGCCTGGGCCCTGGGCGTGCCACACAAGCTCTCTGACTGCCAAGAGGGCCCCTCCCCTGGTTTCATCTGTGCACAGCCAGAGCCGTCTCCAGCACTGGAAAGCGGCGGAGATGACCCCAGCGCTCGCAGAGAACTGGGGGTCAGTGTAATGGGAGGGAAGGGTGGCTGGGGGGCAGAGGGGACGCAGCCGAGCCTCTCCGGGGCGGGCAGAAAGGCATCTGCGGGAGCTGCTGGCCCTGGACTCCTGGAGCGGACAAATTCCTGGTGCGCCTGTCTGTGGGTAATCTTATCAGAAGATAGCAGCGGCATTTTTTACTTAAGTACAACAAGATAGTTGGATGTAAAGGTGATTAGAATTTTGCCAAAAAAGGAAAAGGAGAAAGGAATGTGTGTCCTCTTGGTGTCTGCATCTGGGAAGGCAAGGCTAAGCAGCAGTTTCAGACACCCGCACTCCACAAGAGGAGCACGCATAGCAAAAGAAGTTCAATAAAAAAATCAAATCCAAGAACTCAGGAGTGCTGGGTACCTGGAAAAATGACACTCCCATGCTGGTCATCATCAGAAGCCCCCATGCACATGCAGCGGAATGAGCTCCAGCGGGCTGCGGACTCCGAGTGCTCAGATGTGAAACAGGAGCCTCCGTGCCCTGGCTGGGCCACCGCACTGCCGAAAGCACCATGTGGAGCGAGGCGGGCTGCCCTCGCTGACTGAAGGTGCAAAGGGAGGTACCACACACTGTGCTGGAAGCTGGGCACGGTGCCACGCCCCTGGAAACCGGGCATTTGGGAAGCTGAGGCAGTAGGGTCACCAGTTCAAGGCTCTGGATTATTTAATGAAACCCTATTTCAAAAAGCAAAAGCAAAACCAAACCAACAGTCTGCTGGGAATCCACCCCGCAGACCGTATAACAACCAGGACACCTGTCACAAGTATTTAAGTGCTCTTCCTACCCAGGTATGGTGGTGCATGCTTGTAACTCCAGCACTTGGGAGGCTGAGACAGGAGGACCACTATGAATTCAAGGCCAGCCTGGGCTGGGTAGTGAGCTGAGGGCAAGCCTGAACTACATACTATGGAGACCCTGTCTTGGAAAACCAAACCAAAACAAGAAAAAACAAAACAAAAACCAAACAAAAAACCTCCAAAAAAGTGCTATTCCTAACTTTAAAAAATGTTTACAAACTAACTTGTCAGGAAGGCCAAAATCTAGAATCTGATAAGAAGGGTGGAGGAAGAGGGCCAAATGACAAAAATTAGGGGCTTAAAAATGTAAAAGCTGGGCCAGGGAGACAACCCAGCAGTACAAGTGCCTGTACGGCAAGTGCAAGGTCCTGAGTTCGATTCCTGCTACCCCCCAAAAAAGTAAAGGCTAGCCAGGCACAGTGGCACAATTGTGTAATCCCAGAACTCTTCAATGCTGAGGCAGGAGGACTGCAAATTGAAGCCCAGACTGGGCAACTTTGTAAGATACTGTGTCAAGATAAAAAAAGGGGGGATGTGTCAGTGTGAAGACCCTGAGTTCAAATCTGCGTAATAGAAAAAAAAAAAGAAAAAGGAACGACTGTAGACGAATAAATGCATGAACCACTTGCCAGAGACAGTGCACTGAGAAGACAAAGTAGAATAACTGAAGACTGAGCCGGCCGGGAGGCAGCTTGGCGTCAGTCCCTGCCTGGCAATGACTAGGTCCTGAGGTCGTTTCCTAGTACCAAAAAAAAAAAAAAAGAATGAGCTCTTATAAAGACTAAGTTCCACGAGAGGGGCTGTTCAGGACAAGTCATCAGGACAAGTCATGCATTCACACTGTGCACAGGCTGTTGGGGAGGCGTAGATGGATGCAGGACCCCCTTGGGACCCGCTTTGCATTCTGCGTCTGTTTCCATCCCTTGCACGGCCCGCACCCTTCCAAGCACAGCATCGCTCTGCCGGACCATCCTGGCGTGCCCCTCAACACCGCAGCCCCTGGGGCCCGTCCCTCTGCCTCCTCCTCACTCTGCTGCTCCACCCTCACCAGGCATCCGAAGCACGGAAATCTCCCTGCTGTGGAAAGGCCCAGAAGTGTGGAAGTGATGCGAAGGACTCCTGTCCTCAGACACAGGGCAATGGATTTAGGGGTACTTTTTATTGGTACCGGGAATCGAATTCAGGACCTTGTGCTTGCCAGGCAGGAGCTGCACCACTGAGCTACATCCCAGCCCCCAGGGGTACTGTACGGCAGAATCCAGCAAGGGTGACTTCCCAGACAGTCTGTAAGCTTGAGGGAAAAAATGCAGTGTTGATGGTGGCTGGGGAGAGGGGTCACAAGCAGGTCATGAGGAAATGCTCTTTCTGTTTTTTTTTCTGTAGTGCTGCTAGGGATTGAACCCAGTGCCCTGCATACACTAAGCATGTGCGATACCAGACCTACACTGTCATGTTTTTTTTTTTTCCTTTAAGTTAAAAAGAGCCAGGCCATGCATGGTGGCATGGTGGCACAGACCTGTAATCCTAGTGCTTGGGAGGCTGAAGCAGGAGGATTGCTGCAAATTCCAGGCCGGCCTTGGCTACAAAGTGAGCTCAAGGCCAGCCTGAACTCCACAGATACCCTATCTCAAAAAGATGCCCCCACCAAAAAAAATGTTAAGAAGAATTATGGCCACTTGGGCTGTTAGCTTCAGAAATAGCAAAGATGTACAGGATTTTAGATAGAGTCCTTCGGTGGGATAAGGCAGAGAGGATCGGTCTGGATCAGAGTACAGTTGTGCAGGCTTGAACATGTAAGCACCACTCGTAGAAAACATGTATTAGTGGATGCATACCAAGCGGGAAAGCAGTCTCCAGTGTCACGCCGCCAGGCTCAGTGCCCGCTCTATCTCACTGCTCTGTGCTGCATGCAGGCAGATGAAGAACGCATGCACATTAAAATTTAATCTTCAGATGTCACACCGCCAGGAGAGACAGCTAATAAGTGGATACCATCAACATTATAATGGTTTTGACATGTTGAACAATAGACTGACAGTAGCCGGTGAAATGTAACAGTGATAATTGCATAGTTGTGCATTTGGGTTTAAAAATTAATTGTAAAAATATAAGCTTTAGTTTGGCAGAGACTCATAAAAAAATTCTTGGAATGTTTGATAACCACTTTTTTGTCTTTTTCTTTCTCTGTTTTTTGGGTACTGGTGCTTGAATCTAGGGCCTTTACACTGAGCTACATCCCCAGCCTCCTATAAAATTTTTTAATTTTGAGACAGGGTCTTCCTAAATTGTCTAGGTGGGGCTTGAACTTGTGATCCTTTTGCTCCGGTCTTTTTAATTTTAAAGAAAAAAATAACAAAATAACAACAAAGACAAAAACAAAACACAAAAGCAATAAAAATGATACAGAATTTCAAAACAAAATGATAGGAAATTAATAATGGCTGTTGTATTACACTTTCTTATCCTCAGCCGGGCATGGTGGCGCATGCCTATAATGCCAGCACTCGGGGGGCTGAGGCAGGAGGACTGCTGCAAGTCCAAGACCAGCCTGGGCTCAAAGTGAGCTCAAGTGCAGCCTGAACTGTATAGAGAGACCCTATCTCCAAATAAAAAAACAAAAAACCCCATATTGTTACCCTCAATGAAGTTGCTCAGATTACCAGATGTAAGAATGCAAGATTGGTCAAATCATGAAAGGGGAAAAAAGTAGGGCCAGGGATATAGCACAAGTGCCTGCCTGGCAAGTGCAAGGTCCTGAGTTCGATTCCCAGCACCAAAAACAAA
>PVLD010010802.1:0-68815 GCA_004027595.1 Dinomys branickii | reverse complement strand
TAAGTGAAATAAATCAGCGATACATGTGCAGGCAACGCATTGTATCACTGGTGTAAGAACCCGAGCGTGGGAATATAAACTAAGAGACATGAAGGAAATCTGTTCAAAAACAAAGAACAGATGGGGCGAGGGAAAGGAGAAAAGAAAGAGACAGAAATGTATGTATGTATATATGAATATACATATATGCAGGAGGGCTAACATGGTTCTACTATTGTATTATATCACAATGCTAAGGAATAATTGATGACGGGTTATTTGATCAAAAAAAAAAAAGAAAAAAAAAAAGAAAACCCAGTCATTGCTCAGATTAGTCTCATCAACTTTTCTGAACCATTTGATTTTCCCTTACATTATATTTGCATGCAACAGTTTTAAGTTTTAAGGGTGGGCTACGAAGTATTTTGTTTTATTCTCAAAATGATGATTCTAAATGACTAGAATTTTAATGTCCTCCTAATGCTGTAAACATGGAAATAATAAATGAGAATCATTAGGAAACAATCTATACTGATAGCATCACGTGAAGAAATTTGTGTAAAAATAGTGACTTTAACAATGAGAATAAGACACTTTGTGAGCCATGCTTGGTTGAACACAAAGTATAAATGATTGGAAAAACAAACTTGAATAAGTAATATAAGGTCAAATTGTGTAGGCAATTAAAGGTAAGTCTGTATTTTTAGTACAAATAGGCTGTTGTATACTGCTGAATTTTTAAAAGCAATTTTCAGGGAATTCATTATGAGTTTTTCGTGAAGAACAGATTGAAGATATGATATAAAACTTCCATAATTTCTGTATGACATTCCTAATGAGTCCTTGTCTCATATTTTACTTAAAATTGCAAACTCCTCTGTAACACACAAATGTGCACACCTTCTTTGCTGTGTTTTCTCTATATCAATTATCATATGAAGCAGTATGTATACCAATTTGCTTATTGTATAAAGTTTATGTTACTACCTGTTTGTTTCTTTTTTGTGAGAATATTTTTGGTTTATGTTTTATGCTAACTACTTTGAAAGTAATGACACATGCTACAAGAACTATAGTTATTCTCATATTTGGTTAGGCAATTTATTTATTTTTTCATGAAATAAAAGAACATAATGTCACTTCAATAAAAAAGGCAATTTTGTCTTCAATATTTCCCACTGTCATAATTCTAGAAATGCAAATTTTAGTACACAGTAAAACACAATACTCATTGCGTATCCGCAAGTATGCTCTTATGATAATTAAAAATAAAATGTTAAATTTTATATTATAAAATACTGTAGAATGTTAACCTCGAAAGATCTAGGTACATGAATTATGTAAATATGTGACAGGACATCATTTATAAATAGCAGCATTTTAATCTGCAGTATATACTTACAGTGTAGTGGAAATACAGCAAACCCCCAAAATTCATGGGGGTTATTTTCTTAAGAGCCCTGTGAGGGGGCTGGGGATATAGCTGAGTGGAATAAGCGCCTGCCTAGCTAGCACAAGGTCCTGAGTTCGATCCCCAGTACCGCCAAAAAAGAAAAAAAAAAAAAAAAAAGAGCCCCGCTAATTGTGAAAAATCACAAATTTCAGATATGGTCAGAAAAATGCCTATAAATGCCTATATTTATAGTTTAAACCCTAAATAGTCTATGTCTCTTCCAGTTATGTAATTTAATGTCATAAAATACTATATTAAGAAAGCATTAGAAAGTGCAGAGAGTTTCAGAACCTGCTTAGGTATCTCAGGGCTTTAAAAAAGAACAAACCTGAGGACAGTGGAGATAGCTATTTGCAAGGACTTGTTTTGATGTGGGAATGTCAGCGCATCTGACAGAGATGGGCTATAGGGCAACAGCCACACTGCTGCAAGGAGAACTGAATAGCACTCAGATTGAGTACTTGCAAACCTCTGAGGAAATAAAAACTAGAGGAGGACATTTGCAGTTTTCCAAAACAATTATTCATTAGGTTCTAAGGGAAAGTCCACACACCATGGAGGCTTCAAACTCTGAACTGCAATGTGGCAGGGTGTCTACTGCATCTGCAGCCTTTAACTGGGCCCAGTCTGACACAAAGAATGTGCATTCTTGTTTTTTTTAGAGTCTGATGACTTATTCTTTCTCAGCCTGATACCCTTTGAATACCTTAAACAATCTAGAACTGGGAAGTTATTTGCTCTGATTGTCTAGTGTTATGCGCGCACACACACACCACACACAAAATAACAGAAAATCAGATTCCACAATATAACAACTTAAACCTTCAAAACTCATGAAAGTATCAGTTGCGAAAATGTGTACCTACATTGGAGGGTACCAATGCGAAAAATGTCACCTTTAGGATGTATGTTCAAATTCATTCCAAGTATTTTCTGTTGTGATAGTAACTAGAAACATACTGATTACCGGAGCAGCTTCAAAACTTCAGTTTCTATGTAAATTTGTTTCTTGTTAAGTAGTAATATTTGTTTATGACTAAGCCAGGTTTCAAAATATAAGAGCTCAAGTTCAGTTTTAAGAAAGTGGGTTATGTCAGGTGTGGTGGGGCACACGAGAGGCTGTGGCAGGAGGATCACTTTGAGTTTGAGACCATCCTGGGCTACAAAGTGAGTTCAAGGACAGCCTGAGCTGCATAGTGAAACTCTGTCTCAAAAAGAGAAAAAAAGTGGGTTTGGAAAAGAAATTAAAATATTGAACTTCATTCAAACACTAAAATTGTATTTTTAATGTTAAGTTATTGTTGAAGGTTTACAATTTCACAATGAAATAACTCACAGAAAACACTTAAAAATCAAATATTATTACTATACTTCAAATTTCATTTTGTATACTGAAAATCTTTTTAAAAATTAGAAAAAATTAAATCTGATGTTTAGAAAATTACAGATTCATTTGTGACCTCAGCTAACAGTAAGTTTCCACACTGATCCTTGTGAATTGAAGAGCAGAAATTTTCTAGACTCTTCAGCCACTACTGGAGTTCTTACCCTCGCCTCCCCAGCCCTGCGTGGTGGATTTTTAGTTGAGAAGTACTGTAAGCTTAGTTGGGGCTTCTGTTCTCTAGAAAGAGAAGAGTCTTGTCTCTTTCTTGGGAATATGTTATAGCACCAAGCCTAGTCATGAAAGGCTACAGAATTTCTGTATATTTTTATGTAGGTTTGTCTCTGCATTTCTTAAAGCAGACCTTTCTTTACAATTGCTATGTATTTCAATGTACCCACAACACAAGAAGTTCACCTCCATTTTTATAATTTAGTAGTGAAAGAGTCTCATTCCCAGGGAGCCATGTTCATTATACAGACCTAAATTTTATTTGCTTAGCAGAAAAATGTAAATACTGTAATGAAGATAGAATACACACACACACACACACACACACACACACACACAGACATATATATTAGTCTGAAATGTATCCTCCACAATTGTTGGGATACTGGCCACAGACACAACAACTTTTCTTACTAGCCCAAAATTTATTATACCTTTACACATTGAAAATTTGACAAGACAAAACATTTCAGTCCTTTTTGACTTGAATTTTATGCATCCAGTATAAAATAATCAAAATCATTTTCACAGATTAAATGGGTACAGAATGCTGCTGTGCTGTCCTGATGTCACCCAATGCCCTTGGCTCTTCTGCCTCCTAAACAGCATACTCACACAGCCCCTTTGGGTTTTATTTTGCATTGTTACTACAAGAGCTTTATTTTTAAACACAATATTATTTCTGTGTAAAAAGGATCTTATAATTTTCTTCTATCACTCTAATTCTAATTTTGAACAATTTAAAGCTGGTTTATGTGAACCTAATTTCAGTGCAGCTTGCAAGCTGTCAGTTTATTGACTTTGCATTCTTGAATATGACAATATTTTTATGTTGCAGTTGGGTTGTTCTATGCAACATATTTTAAGAGTATTTGCATGCATCCCATGTTTTTGTGTTCTCCACCTTATTACAGATGTAAGAACATATTTTCTTACTTGTTTCCCAGAAAGAGAACTTGACTCTGCTTTCAATTCTAAGATTTACCCTAGGTTTCCTGGAGATTTTTATTATTTTGTAAAGAGCTTCATTATAGAATCAAATAAATGAAAGATTGCTGCTTCCTGATTACTCATAATCGTGTTCTCCCTTCCAGCATTTTGATGTCCATTGAAGATATCAAGCCAGATGTGTAAACTCAGATGTTTACAGGGGGGCATTTGACAACAGAAGGCAATACAGGCAAAGGGGCTGCATTGCTAGTAATATACTATTGTAAGGAATTTACAAATTCTTATATGTATGTGTATATTTGGCAACATTTACATCAGGGTAAACATATCTATCCCTTCAAAGGTTTATTGCTTGTTTGTGTTGGAAACATTTAAATTTTTTTCTTTTAGCTCTTAAGAGTTATATTATCATTACTTATCATTGCTATGCTGAGCAACTGCATGACAAGACATATATATATATATATATATATATATATATATATATATATATATATATTAGCTCGTATTTTCAAAGAACCCTGCAACAGCTAATATCTCAGCAGTATACCACTAAGAAATGTCTCACAGAAACCCTGCTCCGGGATCTCAGCTCAGGGAACTGCTAGCCTGCTTTCCATGAGAATTGCATAACAACCAGCAATTGTAGTAGAATACTGATTTGCAATTACTCAGACTTTCAGACTTTAAAGATTAAACCATTATAGCAAAGCTCTAAAAATTACTACATGCTGTAGAAAACAGAATCTCTAAGTCTCAGAGATATTGTCTTTAGAAAGTCACCTTCAGGAATACGTTGTTTTCTGACACCAGGAGAGTCAGCACTGTATGTCACCTACATGCAAAGGAGTATAAGATGACAGGGCTGGGCATCTTTAGACATGCTCTGACAGGGAGGAAGAGCTAAAGACTAAATCGGATGCTATTAGCGGGAAGGAGGATGAAGTAAGGGAGCAAAAAATCCAATGGTGAAATAAAAATCAGATTGAAGGCAGAGATAGAACTGATACTGCAAATAACGACAGCAAGACAGTGAGGACAATGGAGAAACGAGTCTGAGAATCAAAAGGGAAAAGTCACAATAATGAGCGAAGAGTTCATCTGAAAGACAGAAAAGGAGTCTGAAACCTATACATTAGAAGTTCTGTAGAAAAATATACATCATGGGAAAATAATTTAAAACATTTTAAAGCCTTAGATGAGTTGAACTGAATAAATATTTGTAGAAATGATGTAAGAATTTCAAGGGAGTATCATTCGCTTTCAAAATCCATAGATATATACGGACAAATGCATAAATACTGTATCAAATAAAGCTAGTCAGCTTCCTAATGATAAATGAACGGAATCTTCCTATCTTCCATCTCCAGTGTCTAATTTATTTCAATAGCAAAGAAAGCACCCATGGTGCTAGATCTAAGAAAGTACCAAATTATTTATATTGAAAAAGCTGCAATTTTTAATTTTCGAAGGATAATAATTCCTTTTATCGTGAGTCAGCACCCACATATTTAACAAGGCAATAGTGAGTATGATGAAATGCTTCCATTTCATCACTTGTATCAAAAAAAGAATGATAAGTCATATAAAGATGGTAATGATAAGTCATATAAGATGGATCCTATGAAAGAGGCTTAGGAAATGGATAATTTTGTACAACAGCTAAGTTGGCAGAAACTTTGCTTGACCTTAAAGGACTGTACTTGTTAGAATTATTTCCAAATCAATAACCATTAGACCCAAACAATGTTGATTTGTGCCTTTCTGAAAGGTAAATGGCTCAAGCAAAATCATTGCAATAAAATCTTTCTCTCTAAAAGTATTCATTTCAACAGGAAGCCAGTAAATCTCACTCTCACAAAAAGCCAATAAATAATGAAAAGCCTAGCATTTTATTTTTAATCAGCAGAAATTTAAATGCATTGCCATACACAATGTCAATGTTGCAAGAAAATTCTGCAAGTATATATTGATGTGTGTAATTCACACACTGAAAACTGAAGAAGCACATATATCTTCAATCTTGCAATACAGTCTGACTGTAAAAATGTATGTTATCCTGTAACTTGAAAATACATAATGCCAAATGTAATCAAAATCAGAGTATAGTTTTCAGGATTTTTTCTGAAGGAATAAGAAAAACATTCATTTTCATTCCTGTAGTCCCCTTCATTAAATTGTAAAACAAAGTAGAGAGTAGTTACAACGGCAACTTTCAGTTTATAAAGTAAATTATGTGTGATTTTATTTCACATACTACAAAGTTTCCTTTCTAGTTTACCATGACTAATATGGTATGATATGAACTAATTACTAAATGCATATAGTAAACAGAGTGGACATAAAAATTTAATGCTAACAGATATGATTATAAATAACATTTTTAAAGAGCAAAATTTCAAAATATATGTAATCTTTCTTTGGAGACAAAAGCAGGAAGATTGCAAGTTGGAGCCTATCTGGACATCAAAGTGACTCAGTGAGATCCTGCCTCAAAATATAATAATGATAATAATAATAATAAAAGATTTCAGAGGCTTCTCAAGCTACATACGTGTGAGAAGGCGCTCATAATTTCTCATAAAATCTCATGTATGGAGATATCCATAAAAATACTAGAGGAGCTTACAACAAAAATGCAATTTGATTTTTATGCTAAATGTATAGAATTATTATTGTTCAAATTTTCATATCGAACACCAAACTCTCTCACAAGCAAATTATTTTGTTTTTTTCAGATTTCACTAACTGATAAGTATACGTATAAATACCAATCTGTTGTAAAGTTGAAAATTCTTATAAAATATAAGTTATAAAGTAGATTTAATTCATTGTACAAGGAAGTTAGTTAATTTTCTCTTATGTTCCTCAGTGGGATCTAAATGTGTTATGATTAACATGAGAATTAAAGAGTCAATTTAGAATTATCTCATTTTTCCTGAAGTGTCTGCAATTTCCTGTTGATTATCTCTCTAATCCTTTCAATACAGATAAACAGACAGATTATGTATAGATATATATAAATATATTACAATATTATGTATATATTATATAGTATGTAATTTTCAATCATTAAATGTTAGCCCCTTGATGTCAAAGACTTTTTTTCTATTTTATAGAATAAAATTATTAGATGAGTTTTGAAACTACTTTTATATGTCTAAGTTACATGAGTGTGGAGATCAAAATATACTTCTAAGTAGCTAAGCAGTTTGAAATTGTGTTCACTGCCCTATGGAAAGCACATTTTTGCTTTGTAACTTCAGAGAGAAAAAAGCCAAAAAACTCTTGTTATTTAAGAAAAAAATCTTCCAAATGTCAAACTATTTTAAACTACTCTTGTGCGTTTAGGCACACCCACTTGAAATTAAACAGAGTCAAAAATTGATCTACATAAAAGAATTGCATGCAAAAGTAAAGACAAAAATCATACAACAAAATCAACATTGAAGTCCCATTCTACAATAGCCACTCTCTATGAGCTGTATAAAGGTTAACTTCAAATCTCATTTTTAAATGCACTGAGTTTATTTTGAATTGATTTTTTAATTTTATCTTTTGAAGATTCTACTGATTATTATTGAAGCTAACATCTATTCATGAATCAAGTATGCAAAATATTTGCTAATTGTTTTAATGTGAGGTGTTAAAGAGACATGTTTCTTAATGCCTGACAAAGAAATATGGCCCTCTGACCTGTTTTACCTATCTTCCCCCCAGAACTGTGGAATAAAAAATCATATTGTTTTAAATCGCCCAACTTATAATAGCAACAGAGAAGTACTTTTGCTGGTACACTGAAAAAGTTAGGAATGGAAATTCTACAGTTTTTCATTCATTGAAAGAGTATCTTCTAATTCCATGATTTGTCCTACTTAAAACATATGTATATTTTGTCTTCTACTAAAAATACAACGTCCTTGTCTTCATGGACCCTCTCTGCATTTTGGATATTGAAAATTTTCTCCTCAAAATTGCCTGAATTTTTGCCTGCCTTCTGTTTCCTTACCCTCTGTTACTCAGACTGTATCTTCACCATCCAACAAAACCTCTCCTCTCAAAGATACTCAGTGCTTTACTTTTATCACAGTATTGTGTATTCTCAAGTTATTCTTCCTTCATTAAAAAAGTACTTACTAAATTCACTGAAGCATTGGCCATTAGTGACCTTTGAACTACTAAAATATCCAACATCGTACTATTGTAATTTTCTCCTTATCTATTTCAGGTTTCCTTCAATTATTCTCCTTCTGGCCCTTTCTTCTGTCCCTTAATAGGATGTTTGCCCTGATTTTATTCGAAGTCTTATTCTCTCCACAGTGGGGTAAACACATCCAGTTGCCTGCCTTCAATAACTCTGTCACATACAGTGTCCTATTGTTTCACTTTTTATCTCCAGCAGTATGGTTTGTCATATCAAATTTATTACATCAAAATCAAATTATTCAAAACATTAAATATACTTTCTATATTCCTTATTTAGATGCCATCAAACCAGTGCTTATCTGAAATCTACAATATTGGCAGCTCCCTTTCCCTCACACACACACACACACACACACACACACGTAGTTCCCACCTCTGAAAAATCGCCGATCTCTGATTCCTTTTCTGCCAGATCTCCATTTTCTCATAAAGTGTGCTAGGAATTTATCTCCCTAAATTGATATTCTTCTTTCTGAGCCTCTTTAATTTTCAAATGAATTTTTTCAAAGTGTAGCTTAAATATTTTATTGATCTTCAATACATATTTGCTAAAATCAAGTATTGTAGACCTTGGGCTCAAGAACACAAAACTTCTAAAACTAATCTTCTGGACCAAATTTTAAAAATAGTATGAGAAAAAATATTGAATATTTGCTACAAAATAGCAAATATTTAACATACACTTATAAGAGTCATATACTTGAATGAGCTTCTGATGTACAAAACGTACAAAATTATAAAGGCATCTCTGGTCTTGAAGAAAATTTCTTTCAATCGGAGAGACCTGCATCATTATAGGAAAGACAGACATGCATTACTCAGAGCAATGAATCAGGGAAAAAAGGCAGTTTGCAGTGGTGCTCAAGAAATCTGACAAGGAAAACTCTACTGAGAAATTGCAAATACTTCAGTGTAAAGCCTTCTGAGGACGAGATAAGAAAGTGAGCCAGAAAAGTAAAAGTCATCCAAAAACTGAGCATCCAAAGGTCCAGAAGAATTCAAAAATTGAGCATTCAAAGGTCAGTGCTTTGAATAGTGCTGGAAAAGGCAAGAAGGCTGAGATAACTGGCGGTCAGGGACTGGGACTGATCAGTGGGAGGCTGACCGGGGGCAAAATATTTAGAACGTGGCAAGTGGTTTTCATTTCTCCTGTGCCACTGAAAACTTTTGTAGACACTAGGGCAAGAAAAAAAGAATTAATTTTTCTTATAGTTGAACAGAATCTTTCTGGGCAAAATGTACACTGCTAAATGGCAAGAGTAGAAACAAAAACAAATTAAGGTGTGACTAGGACGCTCGCATGTTAAATCACTGCACTCCAGAGCTGGTAAAATTCACAAGTGTGTGCTGAGCATGGAGCTCTGGAGTTACAAACCACCTGCAGGGCCCTAGGTAAAATCCTCAGCATTGGGGAATAAAATCACAAAAATTGCCTGGATTTGGAGATTCAAAATTTACCAATTATTATATTTTCAAAAAGTATTATATATTCTATTTTCTGCTCATTCTATTTTAACTAGATTTTACCAAATATACATCAAGTATATTGGTGTAACATAGCATGAATGCCATTGTCAATTTGAGCAGATTTTTATACCGAAGTAATTTAATAAGTATATTTTTATGGAGTTCTATGTGTTGTAACCAAATGACAGCAGAAAAGTAAAAGCTTTCCAGGGAGTTAGATGATACAATTTAATTTATATACAGACATTTTTGTAGTGTTATAATACATCTGCTACATTTTAATTTATTCTGACTTGCACAGAAAAATTATGTTCATAAGAGATAAACTGATTTATAAAAAATTCTTACATATTTCAATGGATACAATTCAATTTCAAATCTCTCAACTTTGTATTTGTATTTTTTAGTTCTTAATTTTCTTTATTGAAATTTTCTCTTGTATGACTTTTGACACATGTATGCTGTAAATAAATATGTGGGTATTGGATCATGTGTGCTGAATATTTAAACAATCATAGTTATATACTAGCAAAATGTCTGGGGACTACTGTTACTGGTAGAGAGGCATAGTGCTGTTGCATACAGAATATGGGTGGCCTCTGGAGCCACACAGACCAGCTGTGTGTAATAAAGTAACTGCCACTTACTATGGTGCCTACAGTCAGATGCGTTGCTGAAATGCTCAGTTTAGCCTTTCCACAACTACACGTGGAAGGGATGACACAGATGTGTTTCCTTTTCTCTCTCCACCTGGAAACATTCTCAAGTTGCTCTGGGGAAAGCCACAAATTTTGCCTTTATATGCCCCTGTTCAACTGTGAATCTGGTGCTCTAAAATTGTACTGTCCTCTCCCAGCCACTAAAAGGTAGTTAAGGAGTTTTTGGTTTTGTTTTGTTTTGTTGTCTCTTTTGAGACAGGGTCTCGCTATGCAGTTCAGCCTGGCCTTGAGCTCAATTTGTAACTCAGGCTGATCTCAAACTTGCAACGATCCTCCTGCCTCAGCCTTCCGAGTGCTGGGATTACAGGTGTGCTCCACCATGTCTGGCAAGAAGATTTTGTTGTTATTCTTTGAAGAAAAGGAAAATAATCCATAACATTTCTTCAGAATTTTACAATAGCCATCAAACTCTCAGTTCAACAGGATTATGTGCAGATAAGGATGGAAATAGAAAGGTCAGATAAATGTTAGACAATAGTTGAAACAATATTGTGGTCAACTTGCCATTATTTGGAGACAACTGTAATTCTAGCAGCGGCAGGACCTGGGAGGGCTTCATTTTTAAGTAAGGGTTTTGGATGGGCTCAGAGTAAGTCCACACGTTCAGGGAGCCATAGAAGACAGCCTTCCCCTCTGTACATGTCCTTTGTTGGCAGGTGGTAATCTGAGCTCCTTCTTTGTGTACTATAGTGATTTTTGTCCTATATGATACAGATTTTAACTTCTTACATAGTTCAAATGGAAGTGACAATATAATTTTATTGCTAATGAACTGTTAAATATTTAAATCAGACTGATAAGAATTGTGACAAAATCATTGTCATTTTACATCAAAAATTACCTCCAAAAATCAGACATTCATCAAAAATGTGAAAGAATATACTGTATGAAAGAAGTTATAAAGAGTTAGTGGTAAAGTAGTTGAGTGAATTAGAGTTTAACTATAGAGGAGAAATTACTTCTGATCTTACAGTGTGGGAAAAGTAGCATGGTACACTGTCAGTGTGTCAATACCAATACATTTATATTAACATGAAGTTTTGGTCCGTTCCTGAATTAAATGTCACCTTATTGTGCATTACTTAGCTGAATCCATTCAAGAAAATGAACAAATATTGTTATCTACCTCAATTGATGCTGAAACAGATGATTAGTGCAGTAAATGCCTTGCTGAAGATCACCAGTCACTGAAGTGGCAAGTCCAGTGATTCAAATTTAGTCAAGATCTATATTATTATGCTATTCAATTTCTCCCATATTTACATCTGCAGGAAATTAGAATAGTTCACTGGGTTTATAACAATATACAAGATTGTGTGAAGATTGAATGAACAAAAATATCTATTTCATTTTATTTTATTATTGTCTTTTGGTACTGGTAATCAAACTCAGAACCTTGAGTTTGCCAGGCAGATGCTGTGCCATTGAGCTATATCCCTGACCCAAATAGTCTATTTTCTTCCTGAGGTTCCAGCAAAGGATGGAAGCATTTGCCAAATATATTTTTGTACTCTTTGAGGTAATAGTAAATATATTTTCTTATTTGTAAGTATTATTTCAAATATAGCTATCTAAAGAATTCTGTAATTAATTTTAATTAATTCTACCTGTTTTTACAAGGTTTGTCAGCCATATATTTTTCATTAACTTAATGATATATTCTGAAATTATAAGATAATTGATAGGTGATGGTTAAATTTAACTGTCAATTTGGTTGGCTTTGGACTCTCCTAGGAGATTAGTAAAGCACACCTTAGAGTGTCTTTGAGTCAGTCATGGAAGTGTGACCTTGGGTACCTGCCTCTTCCTCACTGGTCCCCTTCTCCACCTGTTTCTTGACCACCGTGAGGTGACAGCATTCCCTGCCCAGCCTTCCACCCTGCTGTGCCTGCCTGGAAGCCAGCTTCCCAAGGACTGAATCCCTGAAACTGTGAGCCAAATTCAGTTTCTCTTCCTTTAAATCATGGGTCTCTGGTATATGCATGGTCATGAAAATCTAAACACTGTGTTGTGTGGGATTCTAGACCGATTGTATTTGCTAATACTAATTATACTTTGGAAGGTTAGGAGCACTGTAAAAACAAAACAAAACAAAACAAAGCAACTGACTTTACCCTGAGCTCTTCTGCTCTGCTTCACAATGAAAACTGTCAGCACTAATCACCAGCATAAATATTCACTTCACATTTGACTTTTATCAGAAGTTAGGTAAATGATGGGGAGGAAATATTTTCTAACATCTAAAGTCAATCAGTTTCATTCTTCATTGGCCATTTTGCTAACAATCTGATATGAGCATCTGAGAGGGAAGCAGAAATAGAGACAGAGGGACAGAGCTAGAGGTAGCAATGCTAGAACTAAAAGAGATAACCATGGCAGAAAACTAATTGACTGCTTTGTAAATTATTACTTATCCTTGGAAACAAAATGGAACCTCAGTTATGAGGATTAAGGCATGAATGTCAAGTGGAGTTAGCATAATAAACTGAGGACCAAAGCCTCAATCCTGTAATGGTAGGCTGCTGCCAGCCAGACTTAAGTAAGATTTATAAAAAGGGTGGATGATAAAGTCAAAACATGCCAGTTTGGGAAAGATGATGAAAACAGGCACAGGGGAATAAGTCAGAATCTCACTGCTAAATTGTGTAATAAAAATACTTGCTATTACATATTTCTCTGATCAAAACTTTGTGATTTCAATATGGAAGAATTTACAGTTCTTGTGACATTTAAAGATCATCAGATTGAAAAATAATAATGACATATCACAATTTATTAATGTAGAATGCTGAAGTATTGACAAAAATCCAAAATTTAGCTTTATAAAAAGAGTTCAATTGTTGTGATTCTTACTGTAAGAATGCACCTATAAAATGAAACAATTCAATCCCACTGTGTAATTTATAAGAAATCAAATTAATGGCACTGCAAACAACTGAAATCTATTTATACTGTTCAAATTATAACTATAGGATATTTTTCAAAGAAACTTATTCAGGAGTAATATTATGTTTATTATAATGATAAGATAATGTGGTAAGTACTGGAAAATCTCAGGAAAAAGGCACTTTATGAAATACCATGTATTAGTTCTCTACTTTGAATGCTAGACATGTCTAATTGTACAGTATATTTCTGACTTGTCATATTGTTATTCTTTCATAAGTTTATTCTAGAAATTTAAGAAAGATTATATAAACAATGTATTTATTATGGGTATGTCTTAATTGATAAAAAATTCAGTTGGTTTTCTGTATGTATATATTGTTCTCAAGTATATATATATATATATATATATATATATAATTTTAAAGGTAAAGCTTTATAAAAGATTTATTCTGTGAATGTTATTGCTTATAAAAATAATTATTTAATAAATTTTTAATAAATTATTAAGCTAAGTAGGGAGAGAATTTCAGATTCAGTGAGGCATAGTAAGGGAAAATTAACACATCCATTCTCATGAACTCTAAATAAACTTCAGCTTCTTTCAAGCATTTCCCACTGCATAGCAGTATTTGTTTTCTTCTAGATAATGCAAATTAGATTAATAGTAAATGACAACATTATTAATCTCCTTCTAGAATGCATTTCAAATATGTACTACTGAAAGATTTGAAAATGAAATGTGATATTCTGCTTATAAAACCATAACTCCTAGTGAACATTAATTTTAGTAAAAATATGAAATATTAATAACATTATCACACTCATGAAAGTAACAAAAGGATCAGTTAAAAAGTATGCTGAAATACATATACAAATTAGAAGACTGATGCCATGTAAATAAAACTGCAAAGCACAAACATGTAAATCCATAAAACATTCTATAAAACATAAGTTTTAGAAACATGCTTTATTACTAGTCAAACTCACAGGAGTCAAATCATAAGCTACTAAAAATATCTTTCAGGATTAAGATCTAAAAGGTACAAATCTTACAACACCGTGGTCATGAAATTCTACTGCAGTTGAAAACAATTATAGAGGGCTGGGGATATAGCTCAGTGGAATAAGCACTTGCCTAGCAAGCGCAGGGTCCTGAGTTCGATCCCCAGTACCGCAAAAAAAAAAAAAAAAAAAAAAAAAAACAATGATAGAATTTCCAGTTGCCATTTAGAGACACATTTCATCTATACCCATACTAGATGCTGTAAGAACCTTCACATCCAGATGACAATTTATGAATGGAAAAATTTTTACTCGCCCTTAGGAGTCACTCAAAATTAGTTGTGTACAAATTTCCAATCAGACACACAAAGTAAAAATCACCATTTGAATTTATTAAGCTTTGACCTACTATCCATCAGAAGTGCCTGTCTTTTAGGGTTTATGTGCTATAGTATCTACAATGTGACAATGAAGGACCCTGAAGTGTCAGGTCTGACACTCTTTGACAAAAACTATCTTTTTTTGCTTGCAATTTTACTGCCTACTAATTAATGCTTCTGCTTACTAATTTATGTGTCTGTCTTCACAGGATGAAATAGAGTTATGAATTAATTTTTATGTTTCCTTCCCAAAGTCTGTCTAGTCCACCTGTGAAAAGCCTGGTACTTATCATGAGGTCAAGTGTAAGATCTGACCTGCCATGCCCAGAATTTGAGATGTCTCAGTGATTCACAGCTTTAATCATCACTTCTTGTATCTGGGATTGTAGCAATAGATGATTCATGCAAATTTGTAAGTACTGTATAATGTTTGCTTTCATTTTTTAATAAAAGGTGAATATCTAATGCTATCTACTGTAGAAACTTATACCAACAACAAAATCAAATTTATTAAAAGAGAAAATATATAACATATTAGTTAAATTTTAATTGCTGGTACAAAGTACCTAGTATACTCAACTTAAGGGAGGAAAGATTATTTTAACTCAGAATTTCAGACGTTTCCTTTCCATGTTTTGCAACTCCAGGGCAGAAACAGCCAGGAGAAGGGCCTGGGAGAGCACAGCTCCTCCTCTCAGGGCAGGCAGAAAGCAGAGAAAGGAAGAGGGCCTGAGAGATTGAGACGGTGGAAGCTTGGGGACAGGACCTACCATGCACAGGCAGCCTTCCAACTGGTCCCACATGATCTAATCACTTTGTAAAAGTTCCAACTCTGAGCGAAGAGACTTTGGGTGACTTTGGAGATCTTAACCAGAAGGAACTTTTTAGAATAGGGTGTTTGGTTACTTGGTGTGCAATTAATGGACTGACAAATTAGAAATAGTTTTTCCAAATCAAAGCTAAAGCAGGTGTTGAAATTTAGTTTTATTTGGTTTTACCTGTGTCTGTCCCATCATGTACTCATCCTAAATGGCTGCAAATTAGGTAACTGCTCTCATGTATTTCTTATTAATTTCCTAAACTATCATCTCCAGAAGGCCAAAGAGTCATTCAAGAACTAAATAAGTTTATCCTATTTTAAACTTTCAATGGTCTTCCCTTGCATTTCAAATGATCTGTAAACTTAACTCTCACTTTCAGAACTCCAGGATTTAGTTTCCGGGTCTTTACCTAACATCTCTTAACACCATTTACTGGATCTTCCAGCCAGTTCCAAAGCCTTACTTTTTTTACAGCTTTTAAGATTTTGCTACTCTGTAAATTTTACTTAAGTGATAACAGTACAAATCATTTTTGTCCAAGGATATGCTTGAAGAGTTTGTAAGAGGGATAATTAATTATTTTACTGTTAAGTAGAGTAATTATGCATCTGTTTATTAATTTATTAACTACTCTTGTTTGAGTTGTCCTCAGAAGCAATAACATTTTACTGGTGTCACTGTCTTACTGATTAATGAGGTAAATGAAATATTTGAAAAGACTTCTCTTACATTTCTGTGAATGTCATAGTTGTGCAACTTTTTGAAAAATCACCTGTTAACACATGTATGCAGGTGGAGGATTCATTTGCCCTAGTTAGATATAGAGGAGGGAGTTAAAGTATCACTGTACATGGACTGAGTGTGTAGCTCAATGGTGGTAATAAAAATTGCATCAGGAGAAACATGGTTGTTATTTAGCTCTTGTTAGAGTTTAGTTGTAGTAACCAAAAGTCAGAAAGGTAGAAATTAGTGCAGCTGCATTAAGCCATAAGAAGATAATTCTACTACTAATTGTGTTGAAATTTATGTGGCTGTCTTTCCTAGAGGGATAATAGTATTGTGATGTACTTAGATAAAATTTACTAGCTTATTGGACAAACTGACATAGACTAAATTATACTATTTGAAAACAGAAGAAATCTGCCTCTCTCTCTAAATATTTTAAAATTATGAAAGGGAAGCATAAGTGGACAGAGAATAGTGTTGAATAATCCTCTTTTCTAAAACTGATGTTAAAATTTTGTGTTCCTAAATATTATCTAAAAATTCATTCCCGTTGAATACAACAAATAATTAAATATAGAAAAAATATATTTGGTTAAGAGTTATATTAAGTAAAACCCTGAGATTCAGCTCGTTGGCTCAAGTGTCTGTCTGTGGTAAACTTTTAGTGGATTATCATTGTACTTACAGATTATATATTATACACACAATAGTTTATGCTACATCCTGGAACAACCATGAACAAAGTACAGTATTTGCTATTATGAAACCAATAATACTGTCAAAAATGAGCAGTTACAACATAAATTATAGCATCTTAATTTTATCTAATTTTCTATGAAAGTGACCTCCTGAATGTTGCTCACAGACTTCTCTGTAATAAATATTGTTTCAAATCATTTCTTATTTCCGTTTTTAGGTTGTCATATTTTTATTAAATATTCAAGTGACTTCCATGGTTTCTCCAGAAAAGTTCTGAGATGGCACATTATTTGTAAAAACTATCTGGACCAGATCTGCCAAGAAAACAGTTACAAGACCTTAAAGAATTTGGGCATCTTACTGAGATATTGGCCATGTCTAATAAAATCAACAGCTATGAGATCCAAAGACATCTGCAAACATCTGTCTATATTACTATATTCACTTATATGATTCTGTTATTAGGGGAAATTCTTGCCCAGAGAGGTAAATTTAAAGTAAGTTTGTTCTTTCTTTCAAGATCTCCTTGACTGCCATATAGGTTCTTCAATGGAAGTCATTGAGCAGTAACACTGCCAGTGCTCTGATTTCTGGCTTCTACATCATTATATTGCTCTGTGCAATAATCTAAACTGCCATCTCTAAGATTTTTTTACAACTCCCACTGAAACCACACATTGCCTGCACGATAGTTCAACATCCAATAAAACTGTGACACCTCAATGGAGGCCCCAGTTGTCTTTTCTCCTCTATGAAACACTACTAAGTCCCTCAAGTAGTAATTGCTTGGTGTACAGCAGTAAGAATAAAATCAACTTTGTTCTTGTAAATTGTCCTGGTGCTGTTTTGGAAAGCCAATAATACACAACAGTTTCATTATTTCTTTAAAAAATTCTATCTTTGAAAGTGTTTAATGGTATAGAACTAAACTGTTTAAAATATAAAGAAATGTAATTAATCCACTTACTTTTATGTAAATGTGATTATGAATAACACAAATGTTGAGGAGCAAGTATTGTAAAAAAAAAAGTTCCATAAGATTTTTTTTCCTTATAAGCTGTAAGGTAAAATTGTTATAGTTGTTGAAACAATAAACATAAGCATGCTACCACGTGTTGTAAAAGTGTAATGTGTGCTCCTCAACATTTCATGACAAAATCAAATCTGAAGTGAGGGATTCCAAATTAGTTCTCTATGAGATCTATTACCACACTGAGTTCTCACAGAATCACTCTTTGTTTATCTTACAACACTAAGCACAATCTGTAGATGTTTTAATAGAAAGTATGAATGTGAGTGAAATTTTCATAGTTTAATTATAAAACTCTATTACATAGAGAAAATATAAATGTAATGCTGCATGTAAATTTTAGGCTTTCTCCATTTATTTGCATACAACATGATCCTGTAAACAGTTGTCTCTCCTGTCTGAGTCTCCTTCTCTTGCCCTTTTTTTATTGTTTCTCTCTCTAGTTAATGTATGCCAAAATTTTGCTGAAAAGTATATTTATCCATTATTAACAATATTTCTGGAATTTCACTATCAAAAACATTAACTTGTTGACTTTGAGGAAACTGATATATTAGCATGAGAAATCCATTGTTAAGCTACAATGGTATCCTATGTTAACTTTGATGTCTTTTTACAATAAAATGTTAATATTAAAGTCACAAGGATTATTTTCAAAAAATTTCCACATTTAAAAGATGCTGTTATATTTTTTCATATATTTATTTATCATTTCTACTTCTTCATCTTAGAAGTGTATATTCATCTCAGATGCCCATTTGGGGACTGGATCTTTAATTTGGGTGGGTCTGACTTTTTTCGATTTTTTTATATGTTCAAGTTAGTAGTCTTTTAACTGAGGAACTACTGGCTAAATTTTTTTTCCATGTTGTCTTCTCCCTCTGTTGGTGATTTCTTCTTCTGTGCAAAAGCTTTTCAATAAGGTGAGATCCCAGTTGTTGACGCTTTGTAGTAAAGCAATAGGAGTTACGTTCTTTACGTCTTTGCCTAATCCTATGTCTTAAAGAATTTTACTTATTCTCTCTTCCAGAAGATTTAATATTTCTGTTTTAATATTAAATCTCTGATACCTCTTGATTTCAGTTTGGTGCATGATGACAGATGTGAGTATGATTTTAGTCTTAGGCCTGTGGAAAACCAGTATTTCCAGAGCCACTTATTAAAGAGGCCACCTTCCTTCCAGTGAAGGGGTTTTGCGCTTTTGTCAAAGGTCAGGTGGCTGAATATGTTTTCAGTTGTTTCTGAATCATCTAATCTGTTCCATTTATTCTCAGGTCTGTTTGTTTATTTATTTATTTTTACCAATATCATGCTGCGTTTATCACACTTGCTCTGTAGTATAATTTAGAATCAGGGATTGTGATGCCCTTTGCCTTGCTTCTGTTGCCGAGTGTCATCACTGCTACTCTAAGTCTCTTCTGTTGCCACATAAAGTTTAGAAATGTTTTCTCTAGTTCTGTGAGTATGGTAATGCTGTGTTGGTTGGGATTGTATTAAGTCTGTATAACAATTTTGGAAGTATGGCCATTTTCACTATGTTAGGTTCTTCCTACTTGATAGCAAGGGGTATCTTTCCATTTTCTGATGTCCTCTTTGATCACATTTTTCAAAGTATTGCAGTTTTCAAACTAGACTTTTTTTACTTCCTTTGTTAGATTGATTCTTAAGTATTTTCCATTTTTTTATGCTATTGTGAAAGGTGTTGTTTCCTTAATTTCTCTCTCAGTGAATACCATTTGTGTACAGGGATTCTACTGATTTTTGAGTGTTGACTTTGTATCCAGCTATGTGAGTGAATTTTTATTAATTAAAACAATGGTGAAATTCAGTGTTTGTCCAGAAAAAATAGTTACTATTAAGAAACCATAAAATAACAAATGTTGATGGAACTATGGGGGAAAGGACATTTTCTTCAATGTTGCTGGGAGTTTAGGCTGGGGCAAATACTGTGAAAATCAGTGTAGAAGTTCCTCCAAAAATTAGGACTACAGGTTTTATTTGACTGTGCTATTCCTCTTCTTGATATGGTCCTGAAAGAATTGAAAGCATCATAGCACAGCAATATGCGTGGAGCTATATTTACAGCATCACAAGTTGTAACAGCTAAATCTTGGAGACAACCCAGATGACCATCAACTGATTAATGGATAAGACAGATATGGGTTTTCAGTACAACAAAATACAAGTGAACAACAAACAAGGATAAACTTGAGACATTTTTAGGCAAATGGTTACACCTTGAGATCATATTCTCAACTGAAGTAAATCAGACGCACGTGTAAGTATGTCATTGTCCCTCTGGTGTGAGAATCTAAAGGTATAAATAAGGACCAAAATGTACATTGGACACTGTGAAACATGAGGAAATTGAAGGAAAGAAGAACTGGGAGGGGGAAGGAAGAAAGGGAAAAGAAAAAAATGAGAAAAGGATAAGGTAGAAGCAAGTTTTGTAAATAAGGAGAGGAAGAGTGGTTGAAGTGAGGGGAGGGAAAAGAAAGAAAAAAGAAGAATCAAAACATTTCATGCATAGGTACAAATTCCCTATGATAGATGTGATCATTATATATATATATATATATATATATATATATGTATATATATATATATATATCCATAAAACTTAATATTTTTTAAAAAAGAAAATGCTGATATATGCTATGTCTAACACCATAACTGGTTTTTAACAGTACTGTTCCCTAAAATATATGCTGAGTTACATAAGATGCAAAGAACAGAGTGCTCTCCCAGCCACTGAGTTGCAGAGCCCCGACCAAACAGCAGCAAAGTTTGCTCTCAGAATAGAATGATAAAATGCCTGGCTACCACTGCAAGATATTGGCAAGAGTGAAGGACTCTCAGCCCTATTGTGAACATTACTTGTTTGGCTTTACTTCTGATTCCAGATACTCCAAGATATTTGCAAATTTCTCTCCTTTGATTTTTACCACCAGGTTCCCTATGACACCTTATGAATTGAAGTCGCTGCTCTGTCTCATCTGCCTGCTGATATCACGGTCAGAGTCATAGACACATGTGGGAATGACGCAAAGGAGAGGGATGCCAGTAAGTATGCTTCTTCCCTTTCGATTTGGAAACACTGTAGAGCAATAGACATACAAATGGCAGCAGTCTTCCTGTAATCTACCTTCCATGCTTGCCCAGAGAAAAGCATGTGCTGGTCATAAGTCATCACAGTGTTCACACACATAGCACAGTGAAGAGGACAGAAGTATTGAAAGGGGAAACAAATGAACTATGATGAAAAATAGAAGTTGTGCCTTAAGTAACTCCATTAAACAACTAGTTATCTTTTATTTAATGTTTTAACTTCTTTTAGTTAAACAGCATAGCATTGTACTTTTGTGTATTGAAATTAAAATGAATGTTTAAAAAACTGATTGATGACTTATTTTTTAAGTTTGAAGAAATGCGAAGTACTCTATAGCTAGAAAAAGCTGACTGTGACTGTTTGGGTTAAAGGGTGGGGAGAAACGGTACCGAGGTGCAAAAGCAAACTTTCAAGGTGTTGGAAATAGACACTCTGCTGCATGTACAACTGGTTTCAAGAATTTATAGATAAAGATGATACAGATGATGTAGCTAGACATGGTATAGATATTACATACATTGGTTTCAAAGATGTGCGTATATATATATATATATATATATATATATATATGTCAAAAATGTATTGTTTATGCCAGATATTGTCTCTTTATTTTGGCCCCCAAGATTATTAAAATAATTGAAGAAAGATATGCTTTTGTGTCATGGGCAAGTGTTTTTATTCTCATATTCTCATTTTTAATTTCTATATTTCATTTGTGTGAAAGGGAAGGGATGTTCACCTTCACTGAGTTTCTGCGGAGAACTAGTGTATGTGCCTACTTCTCTCTCAAATGTACTACTGTAATACTCAAATTTTACTCCGTTATAGCCCTTTTGAGAGATATAAAAAGAATAGATTTTGTAGATAGAAAGCTCAAATATAGCACAAAGTGCATTCATTGTATGTTTAGATTTTAATTACGGCCAATGGCTATTTGAACGTTTTGTAACATAAATTTATGGGCATAACTTGCTAAAAGATTTATGGCAGAAGTTATAGTGGAAAGTCATCTTCCATTGTCACTAAAACGATTTCCCAGCTGGATGTGGAGGCACATTCCTGTAATTCCAGCACTCAAGAGGCTGAGGCAAAAGGATTGCAGTGAGATTGAGGCCAGTCAGGGTTACATAGTGAGTTCAAGGGCTGCCTGAACTACATAGTAAAAGACAGTCTCAAAATAAACTTGTTTAAAAAATTTCCCCATACAGATCTTACAGTATCCTTTCCAAAGAAATGGCTAAGCTTCCTTATCTTGAAACAGATTGCAGATGAAGTTTAGAAAAAGCTAAAATGTTTATGTTGAGTGAAAATTTCACTCTTCAGTATTCGTTCAGTCAAAAGAACTCTACTACTGACCCTGAAGAAAAGAAACCTCCAGTCTTTTCTTTGGCATATTAGGAATCTTTTAAAATATCTAAAGTCAGTGATATTTTTCTAAATATCAACAATCAAATAGATTCTGTCAGAAAGATGACAAGTGAAATATTTCTTTGTTGGAATCTCATGGTGAGAAATCCTCTTGGAGACTTTTCTCATTTGCTAGACGGAGACCCAACGTACAGGTAAGGTTAACGTTTTACAGAGTCGCACAGAGGAAATGATACAAGCACAAAACCTAGTTCTGTGACACCAAACCATTTTTCCCTGTATCCTCGTATGTTTTGCATTTCCTCATGATTTTAAACAGTGTGAAAAAGCTGGATTAAACTGATATAGTATAAAAAACGAGTAATTTACCTATCACTCCCAAAGTGAACTGACCTTCTCTTCAAGGTATTATAGGTTACAAGGTTTCTAACTAAAGAAAGATTTTTAAAGTACTTATAAGAAAATATATCTGATGAAAACATAATTGAAATGGCTTAGAATGTAACTGCAATGTTCAAAGATTAAAAAGGTATGCAATGAATTGTAATTTTACTTTTTAAAATATTAGAAAAGAAAGCGTAGGACGAAAGCTGAAAATACGTCGTTTTTTTCTAATATGAGATGATTAGATTTACAGATGACAAAAACAGTCAGTACGATATTTAGTAAAATGTCTGAACACTGTGGAAAAATTTACTATAGTCAAAAATAACATCCCAGTGAAGAAGCTGGGAAAAAGCTTGGAAGTTAGAACATGTGTTAAACTGAGGGGCTGGGGATATAGCTCAGTGGAATAAGCGCTTGCCTAGCAAGTTCAGGGTCCTGAGTTCGATCCCCAGTACCGCAAAGAAAAAAAAAAAAGTGTTAAACTGAACCGGTGAGGTCATGAACGTCTGAGGGTTCAGAGCTTTATTAGATTGTAGAGGCAAATAGGGTGTACGCCAGCTATGTTACATAATATGCTCAGGGGAATCTAAAGTTGCAATAACTATAAAAATTAAATTAAAACTATAAATACTCTCATATCTACTCAGCTCTTGAAAGGATTTTGATCCTATGTGGATGTTTCAATTTACCTGTTAGAGGGTTTCTAATGCTGGGAATGAGGGATTGAATTTAATTATTATTTTGCTAAAATTTTCACCAGTGATACAAATGAATATATAGGAAATAGTCTTCTGAAATAGACTTAAGTAAGTGATATGTTGGATTATAGTCAAGAGAAGCAATTTTGGACACGTTAGACAAATGGACCAGTAATGTTTTTATATTAATTTAAATGAGTAATGGACAGTGGTAAATCTAGAGTAGGAAAAATCAAGCTCTTATAGAAAGAATATGAGATACATTGAAAATATTGTGCACACAAAAGAGAAGATTAATGTGAGGCTACACGCAAACATTTGGATAAACAGTGAGAAGGTAGAACTGCGATCATGTTTAGAACGTACTAGCTTACAGACTGGGGCTGAGTCGGTATTTTAGGATACAGCGAGTTTCCAGACTTTGGAAAGAGTTAAGACTGGCTAGATGGTCACTTGACAATAATATTATAATGGGAAATAGTTTGCCTGAATTAAAGACCAGTGATCTGAGCGGCCACAAACTCACTTCAATTATTAGAATCTTTACTTTTATATGTTTTTAAAAAACTTTCATGCTTGAAAAGAAAATTGCAAAGAAATTTATTATTACTTTCTTCATAATCATGTCAAAGCATTCTTATAAGAATGAAATGTAAAGCTTTAATAAAAGTATACTTTTGATATAATAGTATTTAAAGGATTACATCTGGTGAAGATGTTCTTTGGAATGTTAAATTAAAACATTTATTTAAGTCTAATTTTCTATTATGTTTTGTAATAATAATTGTGTGTGGTTTAAGATCGTCAGCACGTATGGCTACAGCAAAGCGGGGACCCTGCTACTTTTTTTAAGCCTTTGCTAATTTCAACCTGACAAGAGAGGTAGTTTAATCAGCCAGCTGCTAATACCTATGTAAGTGAGCAGACTTCGGAAACAGCTGCTTGAAAAAGAAGAATCCGCACATGCCTGTCCAAGACATTCTCTTCAATTCTCTCAGTTCTTTCAAAAGGAAGGAGAATAGGAAGAGTGTACATAAGGAAAGAAAGAAAACTAAGACATATGAGAAATATGTTTTATGTTTTATACATTCACTATGTTGGTATTGAAATCTAAACAATAGCTATTTACATTAGTGGATTTGTAGAACCCATTTGTACATTGACTCTTAACAAATGCTCTGTAATATTTAATAGTTTTTCACTAAGAATTGGAGTATGAAATAGTATTTCTCTATAATGAGAATTACTAATTTTATAGCTCACTAAAATGTTTTATTAATATTTTCCTGTTTGGTATAGATTATATACATTATACATAATTATATAACTCCTCAAGGGGAGCTACATTGTATGTATAAACATCACAAATCAATTGATTCAAGATGCTTCTCTGGCAAAATGAATATTCACTAGATGCATTTTATATCCTAAACAGATCATGGAATTATGGTTCCTATTGAAAATAAAGGAAATTCAAATATTTAAAACGTGCTATGGCTATAAAAGAATGGTGTCCTTATAGATATTAAACACTAGTCTAAAACAAAAATAAAACAAACTTCATTTTAAATTTGGAAATGAGATATTATGAATGTATATATTTTAACATATTTATTAAAATTAAAGATTGCACCTTGTGCAATCATGTCAGCCATCCTGCACATATATACATATTTACATAGCTATCCCCCTCTTCCTTTTCTCCTTCCCTTCATCCTGATTGCTCTTTACTTTTGAGCAGGCTTCCTTCATACCTCCTAATTCATATTCCCACCTCCAGGTTCCTACACTAAATGATTAGTTGCTCATCAGTCTTGTATGTCTATTTGCATTATCCTGAACATACACATTGAAGTTATCAATGTGTAATACAACAACCATCATTAATCCCCTGCCACCTTATCTGTAACTCAGTTTTTCTATGGTTTGGTGCTACTTTGTGTCTGTTTGCTAATGTTTTTGTTCTTTTACTTTTAAAATAAAAAACGAAATAAAAGATAATACTAATCTTATGGCTAATTTTTTACAACTTGAAAATCAAATGTTTGTTAAGATGTACTATTGTTTTATTTTTATATGAAGTCCACATAGATATCATAAACATAATTTTAAGACCTCTTTTCATTTAGACTGGTAAAAATATGAGTTTCCCATTAGAATCAATTCAAATACTTACATACATATACATACTCACATGTACACACCAGGAAAAGCCTTAAGAAAATTTACCACTCTTTTTTTCTGATTTTTAACTCAATTTTGGGAATAGTGGCTATTGAAAAATTCATTTTAGCAATTTGAAAGCCCTAGAACAGTGACAGTCAAAGGAAATCCACAATGATTAATTTTGGCAGTTAGACTTGGAATAAGACCACAGAGATAATAGTAAAGAAGAATTAGAGATCGTGATAAGACAGAACTGGATAGATCACTTCTTGGCCTTTTGGCGAAGATCAAATGAAACTAGGTAGAAAAAAAATTAAATGAAGTAATAAATGTCAAACACTCATAACTGTTAATTCCCCTTCTGTAAATAATTGTGTGAATTAGCAGTTCTGTTCATTTTTCTATTGTAACAGCAATAAACATTAATACTCTATTAAACTAATGTTTTCTACTTAACTTCTAATTACAAAACACATTTTACAATGGTTGTATACAATCATCACTGAGAATTAACTTTTCATAAATTGTTACAGTCTAATTTTAGAACTAATATTTTATTGCTAATTGAAATGTAAAATCTAGGGTACTTAGTGAATTTATAGTAAACCCTAATTGTGAATGAGGATTAGTATTGAAAAATTTAATATAGTTATGAGATTAATCTCAAAACTAGATAAACTATTGCTGTTGTTAAATAAATGCATTCAAATAATTTTGCTTATTTATGTATAAATTGGCTAGCTAATCTCTTTAATACATCACTGTACTGGAGAGTGTGCCAGGACTAAGAGAATGATTTATAGCAAATCAACTGTATTCTCACTATAGCTTCTTCAGTATAACCATAAAAAACAAGAGCTGGAGGTGTGGGAAAGGGTAACTGTTGCAAAGGTCACATATAAAAACATAGAGGAGTATAAGAGATTCCTAGATATTACGTTATTTGGGTTTTGGGTTTGTAGTTTGGACTTTTACTGAGATAGGATTTCACTGTATAGTCCTGGCTGGCCTCAACTCATGAATTTCTCACTTCAGATTCAAAATTTGGGGAGTACAAGGACGACCACCATACTGAGCAAGATATTATGTTTAAATACATATCAATAGTGACTTTTTGCAAAGGCAGATAAATGCAGAAATAAAGATCCATAGTAAACTTTTAATAAATGATTGCTCAATTGGTATGCTTGCATTTTGCTTTTTTTTGGTATAAGGAGGTAGAGTTCTAATGCATCTTTAATTTTGCACATGAAGATGCCATCGTCTGAGAAACTAAGATTAACCCTGAGTTAATGTAGTTAGCCGAAGGCAGATACAGAACGCAGTCCATGCCTCCAGTGCGCACTGAAGAGACATCTCAAGGGGATGAGTATTATTTTTTAGGTGAAACAAAATCAAATGTAAAGCTGACCCTTTTGTAGGTAAACAATCAGCTTACTCTAGGATATAAAGATGATCACAAGGAAACAAATACAGTAAGTAACACAAACAGTAGGAAAATCCTATCCTAAAACTTTCATAGTTCAAGAGAATCAGCAGGTTATTTTGGTGCAATATCGTAAGTAACAGGCATTTGGGGACATGAGGGCCAAACCCAAAGCCAACAGGCTTATGTCATTATTTGTTAACTTGTAAAATTATTTAGATTTATTAAGATTATTAAAATTTTTTTAAGGATTAAGATTTAATTATTAAGATATTTTTAAGGATTCAGTGACATCATGTGGGAAAAATGAGTCACCTAATGAAAACACAATTGTTTCATCTTATGTTCTTCTCTGGGCTACTCTGCATCATGCATACAACATACATATATGATCCCTAGGATACAGCCACTTAGTTTATAGTTCCTTGTTCTTGTATAAGTTTCTTTTGCTATATTTTATTACATATATGTATTTGTTTTATTATTTTCAAGTTTAATGTGGAGGTGCAAATAGACATTTTCTTTTTTAAATTGTATTATTAACTTTTATTTAAATAATGAAATCATATACTCAATTAATATTTTAAGACAAAATATATTGTATGTTTGTGTACCATTTTCTACATAATAAGACAATGTTGCTAAATTCCATATCCTAATTATTGGTCTTTTACCACCCTTCACTGCTGTTTTCCATTTATTCATGATAATAAGAATGATAGATAAAATTTTGTGTCATTTCGCCTTTCCATTGATCTTAGAGTACATACTATTAAGAGAATTAGTCATCATTTTAATTTTTATGTTAAATGTTCTATTTCAGGTAATAGTGCTATAGGTATCAAATTAACTTTTTTTTGGTACTGGGACTTGAACATAGGACCTTATGCTTACTAGGCAGACAAAAATTTAAAATTTTTGTAAAAATGTTAAAATTTAAATGTCAAAATTTTGAGTCATTTGTAATATTCTTTAGAGCTAGAAGTATCTACATTTATTACATTAGTTATGTTTTTATTTTTGAAGTTATCTTTTTGTGTTTTCTACTTCTATCTTTTTCATTATCTTAGTCTTTGTAACTGTTTTCTATGAGAATAGAAATTTTAAGCTATGTCCAATGTTCTCTTATTGTATCAGTTGCTGCCTTTAAGGGATGCAATAATCTAAACTTTCTTTTCCTGTTCCCATTTTATAAATTGAAACAAATTTGAATTTTGAGTGATTTTTTTCAGAGTTTATTCAACCTTTGCCTGTTTCTCATTCTAGGTATGTATTTATATCATATGAACTCATAGGCTCAGGTTAGTTTAACTTAAGCACTATGCTCCATGTCAAATATTGCTTTCCAATAAATATATTTTAGTTATCTCCCTCCAATTTCATGAGCACAGCATTCATAATTTTATACTGTGTGCAACAATTTCATTTATAATATTGTATTTTTGCCTTGTTTCATCATTTTAACTTTTTTTCCTTTTCAATAATTCATAGCATATCAGCCCTTCTTCTAGAGGTAGAGCTCCTCAGTTTCCTAAAGCCCACTGAGGTGTCCAGCTATGCATATTCTTAATGTTTGTGCATGTGTATGGGGTGTATAGAGAGGTAAGCCCTGTCCCTGAGTTTTCAGATAATTATTCGAAATCATCCAAATCTACTTATCCCTTCAGTAAGCTGTTTTCCTAACAGGTGAGAGTCATTCTGTCCTACTCTACAACCCCAACTGCACTATCGCTCATTTATTTCATTGACTGTATTTGGAACAAAAAGGAGTTTGTCAAGACCCAGATTTTTCTCAAGAACAGTTTTGTCAGTCATGTGTTCCTCTTTACTTTCTGGTTTGCTTGAGAATACACTGGTGGGTTGTGTTTGGGTTTTAATTGCCAGGTGTAAGTGAGGCAGGATTCGCGCTGCCACTCATTTTGCTGACCAACACAATGAGAATGTCCATGAGAAACTGCACTGACTGTGTTCATGGCTGTTCCACTTTTTCTCTTGAATTTATTCCTGAAAAATCATTGTTACTGACACATAATCATCAGCATCAGTACAGATGGGGTTAGTGAATGAAATTGTATGGCAGACAGATAAATTAGAATAAATTAGTTTCTGGTACAAGCATGTCCCAAATACTGCAGGAATATATTTGTACACATATTATCTCTGTGCCACGTAATCTCCCAATCTGGTGATGCTGACTAGCATGGAGATATTTGTGGCTACACCATGAAGTCAGGGTCTGAAGTAGAGAGAGGGCTGCATGGCTTCTGTTCAGCAGCAGCACTGTATTTTGAGCTAAGGGCAGTGGCACAGCCCCTGTTGCACTTAAGGTAAAGGCCACATTGTCAGACAGAGTTGTCCGTTTTGAGCATTAAAATATGTTTTGCTAATCACTGACTCTTATAACTGTTAATGTGACTTTCTTGATCTGGCAAGAAATTTTGTACTGATACTAACTTTCGATGTTAAGAGTTTTCCTTTCTTCTCTGTGACTGTCTAGTACTTTCATGAGAGTTTTTAACTGCTTGTATCAGAAATTACTATTTAAAAAAAATAAATTACTATTTAAAAGGCATTTTAAGCCAAATACTCATAGTTTTCATTTTTGAAACGTATAAATTTCTGTTTTGTAGGATGGGATCCCATGGCTATGAAAATACATACATTCTTAAAGAAATTATGTAATAAATATAATATTGACAATTTTATATTCTCTATGATACAATTAATGAATATTGTATAATTCATGTTCCTGATGAAGAATTCTTGCCTCTGTCATAGATGATACATGAAAATCAAATTCAAAGCTTAGAGGCTTAAAAAATTGGCAGTTTCAATTAGGTTATTGAGAAAAGAAAATTCATATTAGAAAGATTCAATTCCTGAGACAGGGAGCTAGTACCTGTGAACGCAGAAATGAATAAACCAGTGCAATAGATACATTTTTTAAATAATCAGATATGTTTCCAGATATATGGCCAATTATTTATCATAACTCTTTATGTTTTATAATTGTGATAAAATGATTAGTGAATTTAAAAACACGTGTGCATGTTTTCACATTTTGCCACTTGCCTGAGGTTTTGCAGAAACATCCTTTAAATTCTCTGAATGTTAGCTTTTTAAAATTGGTGAAATAATACAATCAATGAAATGCTACAGAAAAATGTACAAAAATGTTAGTTCCTTGTAAGCAACATGCAACAGAAATTTGTTTCGTATATGTATTTATTTGTATATATGACAATATAATGATGCATCAACCAACATATAGGCAGAGTTGAAGTTTTTTTTAAATATTGTAACATGTCTTTTGAATTTCGATATTGTTCTGGCTCAAATTTACATGTCGCCCCAAGCTTCATGTGTTCATATATGAGGCTTTTCAAAAGTGTCAGGATCTAGGCCGTGTGATGCTAGGATTCAGTGTGTCATGCTGGGCATACGAATGCAGGATTATTAAATGAGTCCTTTGTTCAGTGTGGCGTAGTGCTGGGTAGGATTGTCGGATCCACACCGTGGGTGCGCCAGCCACGCTAAGGGCGGTAGCCTGGATAAAATACAAAAGACAGAAGGGGGCTAGTACTGCTGCTCGTTACTGGCTTGTTACTTGCCTGTGGTTTACCACATGCTGCTTGCTACTTTCTGCCTGCCCTGTTTTGGGGGGACAGTTTCTCCTCTGGGATGCCTCTGTGCCATGTCACCCTGCCTTGGACCCAGGTGATTAGATATTCAAACCTCTACAAACTCTGAGCCAAATATATTTTTGTTCTTTTTCTCCTCCTTTTTGCAGTTTAGACTGGCTTTGAGCTCGCTTTGTAGCCCAGGCTGGCCTCAATCTAACAATGATCATCCTGCCTCAGCCTCCTGAGTTCTGGGATTACAGATGTGAGCCACTACGCCCAGTTTACTTTTCTTTTAAATTTAGGTGTTGGGTATTTTGTGTCAGCAACAAATTCAATAGGAAGAATAAATTCACTTAATTTGAGGACTAGCCTTTCAATTGAAAGTTTGCAATATATTTTTGTTTTCAACTTTGATACTCTGAGATGTAAAATCTGTATGGAATAAGCACCTACAGCTTAAAAATATCTACACAGTGCCCACTCCAGGTGAGAATGCCTCATGTTCCTCCCAAATATCCCATACTTCTCTCCTCCCCATAAATAATCATAACCTTGACTTTGGTCATAGGGATTTCCTTGGTTTTAAATTTTACTAAGCAACTTTCATATGTTTATCTACACAATATAATATAGTTCTGCCTGTTTTGTAAACTTCAAGTGAATACATTCATATGACCCGTAACTTTGTACATGTGCATGTTGTTGCCTTTACTTGAGTTTCCGTTGCAGATATTCAATAGCGCTGGCCCACGCCAGTAGCTATAGTCATGTTGCTGTATTGGTTGATTGTTATCAGTACATGTATATGATACAGAGTAATTATTTTCATATTAGAGAACTGGAACCTATCAAACTGCATCTTGGTCATTTTTACTTCCCCTTCCTTTTTCAGGCCTCCTGTCTCCCTTTATGTGCAAATCCTTATCCAATGGTCTACTTCCCTGTTTCCCAAAGTTAGTACATCTGATTATTATTATTATTATTATTATTATTATTATTATTTGGTTTTTCAACTCAGGGCCTTGACAGGTTTCCCTAAAAACGACAGTGATCCTGCTGCCTCAGCCTCCCAAGTGATGGGATTCTAGGTGTGCCCCACCACAGCCACCCTAATTTTATTGATTTTTAATGTTTAATTTTGTGTATATTTTAGAAAGTTCTTGGATTTCTGAAAGAAAGAAAAGGCACTTTCTTTTCTTTTGGAAACAAAATTGTTTTGGCTTTCTTCTTCTTCCATAAAATTATATTTATTTATATGGTAGGTACAAGAGATTCAATTTCTGCATTTTTTATGAATATCCACATTGAATAACTGTTTATTCAGAATTTCTCCCTTTCTCTCACCTAAACTACTCTATTATGATTCTATCGTATATGAATTTACCATAGATTTCTATGTCTTTCCTAGACCTTTAGAGTCCCTTGTACTTTTCAAGCCATGTTCATGCCCATTTTCCTAGGATTATAACTCCAAAAAACAGTGAGACACATCTCTCCCCATGCTCCCCTCTTCTCACGAAATCCGAGGGCAATGTTTGCACAATTACTCATTAAGCAAACTACAATTGTAGTAGTGTTATGACTCATTATGAATATTTAGAAGGATTGTAAGAAATTCATAATATTTCATGGATCACTTGCACCTCTGTTTGATCAAAAAAGGCTAAAGGTTAAGAATAGATTAAAAGAAAAGTACATAGCTTTACTTTTTGTTACCATACTTGAGTCTTTACCTATGTGAAATGTTTCTTTGCTGGGACTAACCCTGACAGGGTATGTATGATTTACATCATCCAGGCAAGCGTTCCACCACTGAGCTATCTCCTAACCTATTGGGCTGTGACTTCATAATTCTTATTAATAAGTCATTCATTTATTTAAAGAACCATTAACTTATAAACAGATGAGGATTTTCCACAACTTGGAGAAAATTATATGTATGTGCTTGTGGGCTTATTGCCTGAGAATATTTCCAGTATGTGACTATAGCCACAATCTTCCAACTAATTTATATTCAAGAACAAAGTGTACACCTATCTTATGTTTCATACTGAATAAAATAGCTCACTTTCCAAAGGTGGGAACATCTATTTTGAATGTATCTGAAAGGGTCAGTTATCAATCTGTTACTAAGAGGGAAGAAGAGCTCCAAGCCTCACTTGACCAAATAACAAGAGAATTACTAAGTGCACATTCTAAATCCACCGATTCAGCAATCTACCCATGCATTAATCATCTCTTATTATAATACAGTCTCAGAAGCACAAAGTGAAAATACTTTAAATATACACAAATTTGAATATTCAAATATAAGCCTCATTGGATGACTAAAGTATGTTTCCCAGAGAGTTAAAAACAACATATTTTTTCTCCTTATTATCCTAGTGATCTTTGTTGAAATCTTGCTTTTCTATATTTGTGATAGAGAGAAAAAAATGTTTTTACAAAAAGAGCTGAAATGACAATTGAAAGCCATTTTACCTGATTGTTTTAACAGACTTACTATGTTTTCGCTCATCGCTATGCCTTTCAGAAACTATGACAATATAATTTGCCAACCGAAGGAGACGAGGACAGTAATAATAAGCAGTAAAACAATTTGCGTGATCACTTTAGGAAATGATATGGTCTTTTAAAGTATTAAAACACATACTTAAATATGGGAAAACATTAATTTTTCATTTATGTGTTACATGTTCACTAATTCCATATTTGTGTTCTATGGCAACCATCTTTAAAACATAAAGTCTCTAACAATTATTTTTGAATATGGATATGGATATATGAACAAAATACTATGAACAAAATACAAAAGTTAATCTCATATTTGGATTTGAAATTCACCAGCCTCTCAAATATAAGGTTAATTTCAAGAAGAAAATTTTTCATCAACTATACAACACAACTAGGTAATTAGCATTTTCAGAAATCTACAAAATTCATTATTTGGACAAATGAAATACCTCACATTACCAAGACTAAAGGAACTCTAACGAATAGACGGAATCGTTCATTTTATAGCAATTGTCAATGATCATAGCATCATTAAATCTTTAAGTGGCTTCATTAGGAACCATAACCCAGGTCAGCATCAGGCAGAATAATCTGAACTCAGCAGTCACAGAGACCTCACACTCACACAAGTGTGTTCAAGCTGCCAAGGTAAACACAGAGGTAGGATGAGGCACACAGGGTTAATGAACATCTTCCAAATAGAATCCCATTGTGACTAAGCAGGTTCTGTGAGTTTGCAAGCAATTCTCAAAACATTTTCCCTTCTTTCCTTAGCTTTTAGTTCTGTGATCAAAATAATGCCCAGAAACTCTCCTCCAGCCCAGAAACTCTAGCAACATGTCAAGACGTGTTTGCACCTCATAGCTGACTGACCGATAAGCCAAACAACAATAGTCACACTTGAGACAGGACCTCACGTCCCCAGATGGAGAAGTCACTATATCATAGAGACATGCTCTGGCAACAGTTTGTTGACAGACTGTTAAAAATCCTCTTGCAAAATGCTGAAATGTAAGACATTCATATAAACTTAAATTCAAGTAGTTTCACACAACCGTAATTAAAACCAGCAAGCATATATAAAAGTGAATGAGTCAGGAATCATTGTACTTTCACGTTTTTGCTGAAGATAAAAATGTGCGCTATTTTTCATTTCATTAAAAAGTTAGTCTTGTTTAGACGTGACACTCATTTGGTTACATGAGCTAAGAAATTTATTATTTTATAAAAACGTGGTCGGATGCTTCATAGAACTTGATCAATACACTCATGCTTTTCTGCAGATGTGGATTGCTGACAAAATTTATTAATTTCTCTCAATTTTGTTAAAAGATGGCTACAGATATGAAGCACAGTGCCCTCTGGTGCACATACAATATAAAATAAAAAATTTATGTGCCACTATCTACATAGATAACCAACACCAAAACCTGAACAAAATTTGCTCCTAGAGAAATTGTGAAAGGGTCGCTGAGAATTGTAAACTTTTACCACGAAGAAAACCTAAAGCGATACTTTTACATAAAATAGTTTATAAGGCTCAGATCACTACCATCTCCCTCAGGCTACCGCTTGTGAAATCCTCTTTTTAGTGGTTTCCAGGGTTTTCCTGGGCAGGTACCTTTGTTGGATTTAATAGATGACTCCTTTTGCATTACTTGTTTAGATTGCAAACACAGAGGAATAATCAAAGTTAAAAAATAGCTCATCATTCCTTTTTTTCCTTTGTTGCTATCATGTCCTACTTGTTTGCTGGTCCTTTTCATTCATTCCATTATCATCTCGCCTAGCTTCTAAATGTACAACTTTACTTTTCAGGTAAAATGAAACAAAACGAAAAGGGTGAGATGACTCGATTTTCAGTGCTAGTGGAAGATGCGGTTTCTGTTTAGGCTGAAAGGAGTAACACAGGATATTATAAGGAAAAGCAATTAAAGAAAATCATTTTTTAAAAATTAACTTTTAAATGAGAAACACAGCTTCAAAGTATATTAGCATTTGCTTTACGGCAATGCAGCATTCTAAAATTCGAGACTGACACGCAGATAATCACCCTTGCCTGTCTTTCCCTCATAATGTGTCACATTTACAATAAGTGGTTTCAAATACAAAAAAAAAAAAAACAATTACTATGGTTCATTGTCCATAACAACCCTCCTGAAACTTTCCTTTAGGGAAACTTATTACTGGTAACTTCCAAGGATGAGATCTCTGTAATTGCTTTCCCTTTGCTTCGTACCTGTATATCTTGTATCTTGTGCTAAATCCCTGCCGGCTTCTGTCCACAAAGTCTGTGTATTCCTGTGATCGATGGAAGGGTCCCTTATCCGACAGGAGCCAGTCGAAGGGGCTCGTGGCATGCTGATCCGAAACAGCAGCAACCGCTAAAACCCAGCAGTGAAGACTCAGGGCCATCCACTCCCATAGAGCCATCGGAGAGGACAGTTCAGCACCAGCTCTGCTCCGCCATACCATGCTTCCGCTGGGAACTCACAGCCTTCATTCTCCTCGCTTTCCCTCTGCACCTGGGCGAGACACAGAGGCAGGGAGTTACCCCCAGGTTCTTCACTACCAGTTAGGGCACTGATACGGCTACAGTCTTTACATCTGATACAAATGTTTTAAATTAGATAGTAACAAAAGCAAGTAAGAAACAAAGCAACATGATTTATGTTTTTCAGAGCTACACTTTTTTTATTTTCGGCACTTTAAAAACATATAAAGGAAAATATATCACTGCATCATAACAGAAGTTCTTGCAATGTCATCCAGAAGATTATTGTACCTATTGTGCAACAGTGAGAAATTTCAACTACTATCCATTTATCTGATTGAATGTTTTATAAGAAATGGACAACTTTCAAATAATATGTTTAAGTATTTAACCAATTTTGTTAAAGTTTTAATAATAGCTATATTTGACTATTCATTGTATAACTATATGAATGAATTAGAAATCAGTTGAAGTTATCCAGGTAGTTATTTTCATAATCTAACCTTTAGTAAGTATGTTATTTGAAGTATACATTAATATGGAAATCTCTGTGTGTTTACATATGTGTGTGCCTCTCTGTAGCGATAGACAGACAGACACACAAATGGAAATGTGAATGTGGGATGGAACATAGATGAGGCAAGGGAGAATATTGGTCTAAATATATATATATTTTTTATTGTTTTAGAGACAAACTCTTTTACTGATTATTTAGACAGATTCATAATTAAACTATTTCTAGGTCTTTGAAGAGAGGGATACACTGTGCCTTATTTATGAAATAATCATATCTGCAAAATTCATACAGATATACTCAAAACTGCAGATCATTCATAAACTACTAAATCATCAACGCTGAGTTACACCCATCCAGAAACAAAGTAAGCAGAGAGGTATTACCATTGTGATATGCTATAAATAACCTTATGCAAAGCAGCTGTTACAAGGTCTATGAAGTACACAAAATATTGTAGAAATATTTTATTGCAATTTTACTTTCAATCCTCACCAGTCATTTAAAGTAATAATATTTATAAAACATAAATTATCACCTGTATAGGTTCTGGTTAATGGGGCTATTTTAATTGTAAGAGTTTAGTAAGCAAAATCTATTTTTGAATACAATAAAAGTTCACAATATAAAATATTTTAAGGGCTGATGACATAGCTCAACAGCACAAGCATCTGCCTGGCGAGTGCAAGGTCCTGAGTTTAAATCCTAGTATAAAAAAAAAAAAAAAAGTATTTTGTATAGCACTACTATATTTCTCTAGTGTTCAGATAAAGACACTTTGAGATTTTATCTGACTTTCCAGTTTATAGCCATATAATTTTTAATTTAATACTTAACTATTTTGATGTGAGAAATACACAGCAATAATTTGTTAAAAAAGTTTCTCAGAAGAGTGATATGAGTGCCCTAAGTCACTGGACTCACATCTTATCCGTGACAAAGTTCAAAGGATGGTATTCTCACAATATAGAGTGATGCAGTGATATGGGTTATTTGACTCTCACAATTAAAGTTTTATACATTTTAAAAATGATTTAAATTTGGTAAGTTTTATACATTTTAAAAATGATTTCCCATAAGAAAACCTAACATGATATAATGAAAAGATTTTGGAATAAGAGGAGATTCTGCACCACCTTCAATCTCTTTACAGTTGTAAAATTGTCAAAGGAGTCATTTTGTGACACTAAATGCTGCTGAAATACACTTTTTTAACATGTTTTTCTTTTGGGAGAACTATATTATTAAGATCCAAATTATTTCAGCTTACAAGCAGCAATCAACAATTATGGCTTGGTAATAACTGTAGTATAGCAGGTATAATAACTGTAATAAGGGTAGGATAATCTTCCTACGTCCAATAAATACTGCTCATCATTTTAAAATATATGTACATTTTACTCTGCTAAATTTATTGATGCTAGCAAAATATAATCACTGCTACAAAAAGTTATGTTTTGTTAATTCCAAATGAATCATTTTCATTTGACAAGTAAACCCAGAGTAAATTACTCAAACATACTACTTAAATTAATGGCAAATGTGTCATCCTAAAAAAATAGTTTTTAATTCAATTGAACTCAGTTGCACCATCTAAATAGAGCCTTCTTACTAGCAGACGTAGTTGTGAATAAGAATGTCATTGGCAATATTTTACAAAGAATGACTTATTCTAATTTTTTCTTTGAAAAAAATCAGATTTTCTTCAGATTCATTAACAACCTATGCAGCAAGTTTATAAGATGAAGAGACAGACATATAATAGTTTTTGACCTATGTAAGTACTACCATTTTATTAGTGTCAAATTACAACAGTAGATTTCTTTACTTGGATTGAGTAAATAACCCCATCAGTCCTTACTTGAGGAATATTTCTACTGTAGCTGGCAATAACAAATGTGTAGAGTTTGTTTGTCCTTAACACAGTATTGGAGTATTTGCAGATCATCACTGAAGTAAAATGGTAAACACAGATGTACTGGTAAGAATGAAAAATCATAAGGTCTAATAAATAAATAGAGAAATTATGATTCTAGTCAATAAATTCAACAATGTTTCTCTCTACAGACTGACAAAAATGAAAAAATGACTTTCAATTCAGTATTACTGAAAATTTGCCTAATTAGCCAACTATGTAAATGACATTAGCAGTTTATAATGTTTTCTAGAATACATAAGAATTTTATAGGACAGAAAAGTAATTTTAAAAAATTGAAGAACAATTACAACACAAGAAAAGCTAAGAAAATTCCCAAAACAGAATAAAGCATGGATTTATGTTTCTAAATTTTGATCTAATTGAAAAGGGGTATGGCTGATTTCCTACTGTTCATGAAGGAAGCAGTGTTAAAATACTTCAGTAAAGAGACATTTAGTACATAGCTTATTCTTATAAATTCCTTCTCATGAAATAAAATTCAGTTTTAAGTTTGCCTCTTGATACAAGTTTATTTGAGAAAAGCTAATGGCCTTAAATATCTGTGCAGAAAGAAAACACATGAAAAAGGTGTTACATATACCAATATGTAAAATAATGTATGCATAATATGTATTCTAGGTTACAATAATTACTCTTCCCCCAAGATGGCTGTAATCCTATTTCAAGTTGGAATGCATTAGTTTTACCTGAAATGCCAATATAACATATGCCCTTGAAATTCAGAGACCTTTAAAACTCATAAAACATTTCTTGAAATACTGCAAGTGATTTCCAGTATAACTTAAACCAAAAGATATAAACAAACGTTAGGAATAATTGATTTAGGCTTAATATCTTGTAGATTGCTAGCTCAGGTCTTATGCCTCAATACTTTCTTATCTGCTGTCTTCTTGGATGTTCAAAGCTATTACTATTTTTGAAACCCTTGTTTAAAACGGTTAAAGCTTTTATTCATTCAGGCTGATATTTTCCTGCTCAAAATATTTTCTCAGGGAATAAAATCCACTCAAGACTTGAATATGCAAAGAAGTTTCATAAAATAATTGCATCAAATGTGTTTTTATTTAATTTTAAAACTCACGGAAAAGTTTAAAGACAAACACAGGAAACATGTTTTCCTGCTCGCGGACAAGCAGCTCACATCTTACCACTTAGGCTTTCTCTCCTTCTGCCCCTGTCCCACTTGTAAGTATTAAGGACTGAAGAAGATTGATTTAATTACATCACTGATTTAATTACACATGCGTTCTTTAAAGTCTTTTTCTTAAAGTAAGGATTAACTGTTTTTTAAATAATTACTTTACATTAGTTTTCACTAAGACTGAAATCAGTAAATTTAAAATAAAGAGCCTTTAAAACAAATTTTCCAGTATTCAAAATGATCTCATGTACTTAGTCCAATTTTTGTAGAGAATAGGATATGGATTTGTCTATTAAATAATAAGTACTAGAATCATTTTATGACTATAAAATAAAATATAGAGATATAATCTCACAATATGTTAAGACGTATGGCACCTATACATCGAAGGGTAATTTTCTTATGATTATATGTTTAAATACTGGTTCTGAAATATATTCCTACTCAATATAAGTAATCAAGTGTTAAGTGAGATAAAATGTTTTTAATTACACATTTCAATGGTTTTTCCCAGAAATTAGTTATTATTTCAATTTCAATTTGGTAGAATTCATGATGTAGCAAATCAGAGTAAGATAGTCAATCATACTGATCACCTGCCATGTGAAAATTACTGTGAGAAATTTTGAGATGGAGGTGGAACACAGAAATGAAGAAGGAATACTTTTCTCTGAAAGAACTCGAGTCCCGTGAGAAAGGCCGTATCTCAGGCAGCGCACGCTGCCTTTGGTCATTCTCATTAGAAACCTATTCCTTGGTGAACAAAACAATATTCCTGTGCATTCTGTTTTCCACTTTCCAGTTTTCACACTAAATACCTCCGAACAGTGCTATCATTAAACACTATCTTGTCCTACTTTCTCACTTACCGGATGTAGCCGACCAATCCCCATGCACTGTTTACTGCATCTCTAATATTCACCACCTTCTCTTCACCTCCTCTCTGCTTGACCGATGCGCGCCCTGCCGCCTACGCCGCCGAGGCAGTCTCTGCCCTAGATCTCTGCCTCAGCTTCATAACGGGCCTGCCTAAGTCCCATGCAGGTCTCTCCAAATTGTTCATTTCAGTACAGTCAGAACTATCTCAATAAGGAGTTAAATCTGAAGAGATAACTCCTTTTTCCCCACCTACTGTAAACTTTGTCTTCAGGATAATATCGAAACCCTTTAAAATAACTTCTGAAAATGTCTTTTCTTGTTTAATTGTTCACCTGCGTCTTCTCTGTGTGTGTACATCTTTGCCATTACCAACCAATGTGAAAATGCTTAAGATACAGTTTTATTTCACAACCCACTTTTCTTTTTTTCTCCCTCCGGATCTTTGCTTATGCAGTCTGCTCTACCTAAACTGAGCATTTCTACGTGGACCTGCCTACACTTGGCTTTCCTTGAATTGTCAGACTAGATTACTTCATCCACAAACTTCTGATGACCATCCATGGTTGATCAGTGATATTTTATGTTCCCATATCTTCCCCTATAATAGCGCGTTTACACTGAAAATATATTTATATGCCTCGCTTATTTATCTGCCTTCCTCGATCCTCAGAGATTAATTTCAGCGTAGAAAAATTAGTGTCTTTTCTTTAAGGAGAGCAAAGACATAGCAAAGTACCTAATATAAAGTTGCTTCATAAATATTAGCTGAATGATGGAGAAATAACGATTTAATAAATAGTAGATTGATTCATGTATAAGATATAGATAGCAAGACTGAGAAACTCTTTTGCATAAAAGAAAAATCAGTAATGTGTTTGCATTTGATGAACATCTCAGGATGACACTTGCTTTGGTAATTCAGAAAATCAGAAAGTGAAATTTTAAGATAAGCATCTGTGGACATATTGTAAATATAAATGACATTCAAATAGTATCAAAGCAAAATGTTATTATTAATAATTTAGTATTAATAAATGTTAAATAAAAAGATATGAGTTCATCAGTATTAGTTTTGGATACCATAACATGATAATGCATATGTTTAGATCAATAAGAACTTGGCAATTTTTGCTTTATAGCTTCTAAAGTTAATAACGATGTATGAAAGTCAAACGAGATTTGACTTAAAAAACAAACATAAATCTTCTCATTTTCAAATTTAAAGAATAATAATACAACAGTTGAACATGTTGTCTCTCCCTTAGGAGAGATCACTTTGATTCAGGTCACCCTCCCTCCACGTGGGGAAAAAGTCAAGGATAAAGTGACTCGCTTCTCATCGTGCTCCAGACAAAGTTAGCATTCCCTGAGCCCTGTTAATATGGCAGAAATTTTACTAATATTTTAATTTTTCATATACAGTGTGTTACATATTTTTATCTCCTGTTTTCATTTACAAAAATGAAGCTTAAGAAATACAAATTTGCAGCAGAACAAGGAGAGTGCAATACTCTTAAATTCAAAGGAAAACCAAAGTCTCTGTATTGTACCATATGACTACCTAATGGGATCTGGCTGAAGATGGAAAAGTTATTTATTAAGATTTTATTTCTCCTTTTAAATAATATAAAAATTAAATATTAAATACAAGAGATAGAAATAAAATAGAAGGAAATAATCTCAGGTTATTACAAGCAATTGATTTGAGAAATTACATATGGATTTTCAAAAGGAATCTGCTTTACATAATTTAATGTTTCCCATGGAGGTGATAGTTTTAATAAATGAAATGTAAATAAATTTATTTTAAAACATCTCCCATAGACTATAAAATGAGAAAAATAAATTTTTTGTACTATATAATTTTATCGAGTTTAAAATTAAAATCATGATAAATCCCTTTCAATTTGTCCTTCACAGAAATTAACCAATAGGCTTTGATTACTCCATTTATTATAAATTGATTTATAGACCAACTAAAATGTTAACAAAAAACCCTACCCAATATATATATGAAAGATTTGGTTCTCATTTGTAGTAAAATGAGATGACTTAATATTTTGCTGAAATGCAATTTAAAAAATTAAGGTCAGGTTTCTTATGCTTTCATACATATCTCATAATGACAAAAATATGAGCATCATTTGCAGCAGGTATTACTTTTAAGGAACAAAACTGTAAAACATCAGAACTAGAGCTAAAATGTAGAGCTTATAAAATCATGTAAAGAGTTTATAACATCCTTCGCCAGCAAAGATCCTTCAATGTGGAGAAAAAAGGCTTTAAAAGTATTGCTTTTCTAGGACAGCAATTCATACTCAAGATGTTAAATTCAAAGAACCATATTATTTTTTCATGTATATTACTTTACAAAATGCAGATGCATATTACTTTTAATTTTTATTTTAAAGAAAAAGAAAGAAAATGAACAAAAAAACTCCAAAGCACTATGATAAGAGGTAACAATGGTTAATACATTGCATATTTTTATCTTTAAATTAGTCACTCAAAATACAAGATATCAGCATTTAATTGTCCAAACAATATTAGCACAAACCTATCTTTTCAATGAACTGAAATTAGTAGTATAACTATTTAAACTACCTTTTGTATATACACATATATACCTTTTTCCTTTTGCTTTTCCCTTCCTTCTTATATTAATTTTCATGTTTGGGTTTTCAAGACTTGCATACAAGTACTTGCATATAGTAAGATAAAGAACTATTTAATTATCAGATGATTTACTAATTATTTCAATATGTATTACTTTACTGCTTCTTTAAAATACTGATTACAATCCATAATTTTAAATTTCAGTTGACCAAAAGCTGTTCTCTCTTAATCTACAATGTTTCTTTAAAGGTAATGAATTGTAAAAATAATGAATTTTAATTTGGTAATTTATTATATAAATATACCAAATAATTCATCAGGATATGAAATATCGTACACTCTACAAAATATGGCATATTTTCCACAGAGGTCAAATTTTGTCACTCTCTTTTCTGTACTCAACAGTAGTATGGTGGAAGAGTTGCCTGAACTACGTGCTTCTGTTGAAATAAATGGTAATATGTAGAAATAGAAAGTCATCATGACTAGCCGTACAAGATATCACTGTGTATACATAAGCGTTATAACAAAGTTAATTTTCCTTTTGTTTTGATAATCCATTCAATAGTTAAAACAAATTATAAAACAGACAGATATCATTTAGCTACAAGTGTCACAATAGCTTGAATATAGCTAAACAAAAATAAACTATTATTTCAAGAAAAAGAAATGGAGTGTACACTAATTTGAATTAATAATTCTTGAGAGTTTTAAGGGCAAATGTCCTAATGGATTAATAACTATCTTAAATTGCTTTGAAGATAGTAAGTTGAAATTTTTTGAATAAAATGACTTTCATTCATGAATTCTAAAATTTTATGATATTCTGCTATTATCCCTTTTAGAGCTTTTCATATGACTGAGTAGAGCAATTTGTTAGCACCAATTACATGTTAGTAAATTTTGTGGCCCCTAACCTTAACATAATATTTTTGCATACACTAAATTTTTAGAATATATATTCAGTTGTACTTTAATTTTTTTTAATTTATAGACTATTTCATTAATGTGTTTATACTAGTGGGTAATTATCACTAAATTTATCAGTTAGCAACACGTTACTAGTGTCCCATTTCTGCATCTTTTCTTCTTCCTCAATTTCCTCAGAGGAACTGAGCCTTCCTGTTTTAAAAGACATTGTGTAGGTAAAGTCTGGCCTTCGAAGGGCAGTTTTCTAGTCATTTAACTCTGTTAAACCTGTATTCCCGAGGGTATTTTTCCTTATTTATTTTAACTGAGCAGGCAATACAGTGCTCTGAATTAGAGCTTTAAGTGTTTTCCATTTTAATGAGGGTGAGAATTCCTCTGAGGAGTATATACTGCGAAGGGAACTAATCTCCCGCTTCACCCTGTCAATACCGTCTTGTCCTACCAACAAAGAAGAAGACAAATGCTACTGCCTAACGCTAGAACTGATTAGAGAAAAATGAAGAGAAAGTGAGTTCCATTCCGTAATTCTGTCCAGCCCGTAGAGGATATTATTCTCAAAATCCAAAGTCTAAGAGTCGCTGGGGTTATCTCATAATTAAATATAGCACCACATTTCAGTGTAAATTATCATATACCAAAGCTGGGGTGAGTTATACCCCAGTAACAGTGTGGTGACCATGACGAACCATATGCATAGCTTCGGGCTTGGTCCCCAGCACTGACAGATGAGAGATAGATAGATAGATAGATAGATAGATAGATAGACAGACAGACAGATAGATACTCCGTATGTTTGAAAGTGCATTTAGATTGGAAAAACTAGTTTTAAAAGAAAACGTAAGGATGGCTTTCACAAACTTCTCTCCTTGAGCTAACATGAGTCAGTCTCCTTTCATCTGTTAAAGGCCCTGAATATTTTGCTACTGCTTTCAGCTCTGCAGGATAATTTTGCTAAAACTTAGCAGAATCCCACCTCCATGCATGATAACTCTAGTTACTAACTGGGGTCTTCATCCTCCACCATCCTTCGGATGTTATCCCCTTGACCCCTTTTCAGCAAGAACCTTCTTCATTTTGAAGAGAAGAACAAAACAATATAAATAAGATAAAACAGATTTTCAAATCAGGCCAATAGGAAAGTAACAATAATTAATACATTGAGGGCTGTTATTTTCATAGTAGAGTACAAGATAGAGGCATGAAATAATGTCCAGACAATATTAGCATGAATCTTTCTTTTCCATGAACTAAGAGAAACTAGCTGAATAACTATCTTAATCATCTTGTGTATGTATATATTTGTTCATTTTCCCGAATTCTCTTACTTCTTTTCCTCATCCCCCATTAGCTTTTCTTTCCCTTTGAACAGTTTCTTCCAAATGTGCAATATCTATCGGACCTTTGGGGTCTTACGTACTCATTCAGCTTTTCATAGTGAGACAATGTGGTGTTTACACATGCTGGTCTGATTTATTTCACTTATGAGTATGGTCTCCAGTTACATCCATTTATCTATAAAGTTCTCTTAATGGATCAGTTTAGCCAGAATCCTCCTTATGCATAATATTTGCTCCTGGTAATTTTCTATTCATTTACTCATATCTTGGTGCTTAACTATAAATTCCTGGTTTTAATGGTTATACTCACAGTTGAATCAAATATCACTCTTCTACTACAAAACCACATTTTAATGCACCTCTAGAATAGTCCATTTTATCATTTTTAATAAAAATCAGGAATAAATTTGTTAAGAGCACAAGAAAACTGTTGTCATTAATATATTTTAACATCAAAAGAATGAAATGGAAGACAGTTTTTAAAATATACATACAGGAATATACTGAAAATAAGTTTCAGGTATGAAGATTCAGCTTTTAAACCATTCTGCTTTTTCTGGGTTAGTCTGATAATAGAAAACATTCTTGTTTGTGAGAACAAAATATTTCTTATCATTACAAGAATTTTGTGACATAAATGTCAATTTGGCAGAAATTAGAGGAATGTTGCTTATTTTAAAAATATCTGGCACTATTAGGTGCAAATCTACGCATACAAAGAAGATTAACGTTTGCCCTGACTTCAGGGATATGGTTCTCAGTTTGAGTTTTGCAAAGGCTTAGAAAGCTTAGATTGTTGTTTCACAATGATACTGGGTACAAACTAAAAGTGTAACTCTTGATCAGCAAAAGCTTTCACAATGCTCTAATTAAAGGTTTCCCCAGAGTTGGAACAGTTATAAAATCTTACGAATGTAGTCACTAAATGTGCAATCTTTGTAAAATGTAATGGGACCAAAATTTACTCAGGAGTCAATCAAATCCACAAGATGAAGTGAACCACACAATCAGAAGTTATTAAGTAAGACTATGCCCTCGAAAGCAGGTGTGATCATAAATGCTAGATTTAAGGAACTTCCAAATAATGTTTAGTACTTTAAAAATATAAGTAACCATATTAGGAGTAATGGCTATTCTCACCATTATATTTCCAGTGTTTTCCCCAGTTCACACAATTTATCAACAATAATAAATATTGTTAAAAGAACCAAAAATAACAACAGAACAGAGGTGATACAGAGAAGCTAACTAATTTAACATCACATATTTAAACATATCTGCTGTTCTCCAGTGCCTTCTCATCCCCACATAATAAATCATGTACAAACTGTGCATATTTCTAGGTAAAAATGCTTTTTTAGCAATGGACCTTGAGATATCTTACTTAGTAGATGGAAATGCTAATAAATCCCATGTTTTCAAGGAAGTGAGCTTTCCAGTGCGTGGTACTGGTAATATATTCAGACTTCTTTAAGTTTTTATTAATAATAATGAGCATCTGCTTATAAAATTGTTCCCCAAAATTCAATTTTGAGAACACTTGACATTAAGAAGCACTTTTATCAATATATCAATTTAACTTCTAAATTAGAGCAAATAGTTTTCAAACTCAAAGATTATAAGGTACTAAACTCCAATGAGAAAAGGTATAAAATGATCTGTATTTTTGAAGACCAGCCTTTATATTTAAACTACCAGCAGATATTTGAAGGAAGTTAAGGAAAAATAAATGGGAGGTTACTACAAATGACATACAGAGACTATTGCACATTAACACCTCCAACAAATCATGGACACACTAAGTGGTAGGTTTTGATGTCATCTTGTATGAATTTGTCAAGAATTACTTTTTAAACAATAGGCAGAGAAATTACTATTTTAAAATTGAACTAAGACTCAAGTTTGATAATTGGTACACTGTAATGAAGAACTAATGATTTTTTGATTTCAAATACTGAGTGAGTAGTCATTTTATTTTAGATTTGTGCAAATTTTTTCCAAAAGATATTGACACATGTCAAACTTTTATCAGTATTGTGATAAAAGAATCATGTAGGAATTGATTAAATTTGTGTTTACCTTATGTATTCAAAATTATTGAAGAGAAAGAAATATATTTAATAGTTAGTCACAACACTTTATATTGGCGCTACTAATTCTTATTTAAACCAGAATTGATTTCCTTAAATAGCTACCATCAAGAATAGGTATAACATGCAATAATGACAGAAGTAATATTTTGCATTGATCATGCCCTATCTCTAAAAGATTGCAACATTTTTTTTCTCTTTCAAATTAGCCGAACAAGAGATATATTAAAGTTTCTGCATTTCATGAAAGAAACCTGCCAGAGTTTAACATAAAATGAAATTTGGGTGTTAATCTCTTATGTTACTATTTAAACATAGTTAGTGTTGTATACTCTTTTTAGCCAGAACATAGGTTAATATATGTTTAAAATTTTAATAAGCTGTCCTTTACATAAAAGTTTTGAAAGTGGAAAGATGTAGTACAAGTGTATGTGCGTGTATATGTATGTATATGTGCACTGTGTATGTGTACCTGTGTGTATGTGTGTATGTGTGTGTATGAATTGTGTGTGTATTTGTACATGTGTGTGAGTGGGGAGTCTAGTAAGTCTACAAACGGTATCTCCACTCAAAGGTGAAAAGATGCTTAAAATAATTAGTTTAATCAAAAGTTAAATTTTAAATTTAAATCAAATTATACAGACTACCCATTAAGAAATTCCTCAGGTATCATATCTGTTCAAGTTTCAATTCTTAAGGACTGAATTCACTTTTTAATTCACATCAAAACAAACATACCATTATCGTGTAGTGGCTGTAAATGACAGGATGAAACTTTCAATAAGTACAAATGAATATGTCTCCAATTTGGTAGGAAACATTTCATCATAATTACTCATTCGAACATATTTTTAGTGAAATTTAAGATGTTGTTTTTAAAAGGTCATCTTGTGTCAAGAGAAATTAGCATTAAAGAAGAAAAACATTCATAGTATTTTTTGTTTCTGTTGCTTAATGTTAATTCCTTTTGTTCTGGATTGCTCAGTTTTGAAAGCTTGGTCTTCTTTCTCCTTTTTCTATAACATTATTTTTAAAATATTACTGATCACTTTTATACAATGTGCTATGACTATAGGCTTTTTGAACAGTGACTAGGTTAGATAAATCACAAGAAATTCTATTAGTATAAAATGGACCTGTTCAATTTAAAAATATTAAGTAAACTAGACTTACATATACTATGATGCTGAATGTTATCTCTAAATATGATGAAGTATAAATTATCTTAAGAAAATATTTTGTGCAACTTGGCATGATTTAATCAACCTTTTATAACTTTTCTTCCTAAACTTTAGATTGTGTTAAATACTATTTAAGAAGTGTTCACTTCTGTGTAGAACATGTCAACTTTAAACACTTACAGAGGTGAACTTGTACATCATCTGGAGGGACGCACTAAGGGGAAGAAAGACACTCATATGTGCTTTCTACACCAAGAACTTGATATTTACATTCATTTTCAGAACACTATTGCTTTAGCTGTCACAGAAGGGTTTCTGCTCACAGTTTTGTCTATATGAAATCACTTGCAAAATTTTGTATCTGAAAAACACCTGAATCAAAACACTGAACAGAACCCAATAACTTTCTACTTCCTTGGAGATGATGATTTTTAAATATGACAGTTGAATAAATCCTTAAAGTCTACCCTAAATCTTTCAATGAATTCATTGCTTTCAAACTGACTTCAGATTGGTGGATGTCATTTGAAATATTTTGTAGAAAATTTTGTTTTGTGTGTAACAGTGAGTATTTATCACATGTATAAAGCACTGACTTGCTGGCATACTTGCCATTGTTTGAGATTGAGAAATCTAAAATGCATGCTTACTCCACTCTGATCTTTCCAATTCTAGATTGGGTTTTAATAGTGCAATATTCTAGAGATAGATTTTTAGAATTAACAAAATTCAAGACTCCAGAAAAGTTAATAAAAAACAGCTCAATCTCATGACTTTGGCTGATAGTCACAGATTTCAGGAAGAATAAGTCCATCTATAAATACTCTTTCACAATAAATCTATAATGGAATTTAAATGAAACACACCATTATGAGAGAATAATTCTTCCATAGCAGAGAGCTACAATACATTTAAATGTAATGCTCGCATATTTATTAATTTAATCAATAAGTGTGTATTTTATAGATTTAATTTGCTGGAACTATAATATGGTAGCTACTTTATTAGCTATTAAAGGGAATACGTTATGCTTCGGATGTTCTTAAAGCATTCACACATCAGTAAATTAGCGTTTAGACATTAAAACACATACTTAAAAATAATTACATGTAAAAATAGGTTATACTGAGAATAGCCTTGGTAGCTCTAAATACAATAAAGTACAACATTTTGAGAAATAATATATTATTATTAAGAAACAATGTTAAATATAGAAATATGAGAATCTATAAGGTTTCTTAATTTAGTATGACATAGATCAACTTTCCGTATCAAAAATTATACATAGTTGTTTAAAAATAAACACTCAAAAATCAACACAACTGCTCATTTCATGGTAAAATAACTAGTACTCCAAACAACTCATTAAAAATATATTAGTTATATATTTTGTTTGGAGTAAATTTTGTTAGTAAATAATGTTAGCTTTGTTTCCATTGTGAAAGAATCAATAATGACTAGTCACTAGGAATATTAATTGAAAAACACTCCAGTAATCTCTTTTAAATTATATATAAAGTAGCAGATTCTTATCTTATGAAGTAAATATCCACTGGACCTTTGTAACTGGAGAGGTCTGCAAGTGAATAAAAGGAGAGGAGCACTGTTGATAGCTCATCAAGTATTCTTGAAAGCCATAGTTATAAAGACCTTACAATGTTGTTGACGAGGATATTTAAGGACCAGTATAAAATGGTTCCAGTGGTGATTTGATACTGCATAAGAAGAGAACTGGGCCAAATTGGAATTTCCAGGTATCTCTTTGGTAAAATGGTTTTCAGCGTTCATAATTAAATTTCATCCCTAGAGACTGATTTTTCACTTTAGAGAACTGAATAAATATTATTACACTATCCCATTCTCTTAACAATTAAGATCATCTACTTGCAATCAATAACATCAAACACAAAGTACTTTCACTTTTGATTTCCTGAAGGATGTACAGAGACATTAAAATTAAAAAATGCTATAGTACATATGGTAGGGTAATGCCAGAGTTACTCTCTTAAATATGTAAATAAAATTATCTAAGTAATCACTAAGTTAGAACATCAAGAATGTCAGATATCACTTTAATTACTTTTGGTAAACTGAGTACCAATTTACCAAATTTGTTACAAAGTCTAACTTTTTAAAAGTTTCTCCATTTTGATATTATTACATGAGAATATTTTGATGCTCCTTTCAATTATGAGTAGAGATCAACAATTTAACAAATCTTCTAAGAAATCAAAATTTCCTCTGTTTAAATGATGGAGAAGAGTCAACCAAGAGCAACTATTCTATAAAAGTGACTATTCTCCAGAAGCATTTTAAACCCCAGGTAAATATACTGTCAGTAAGACCTAATGTGACTCAGGAAACATATCATTTAAAGTTTTCTTATTTACATAATATCAAAAGAAATACTGATTAAACTTACTTGACAATAATAACTTAGACTAAGAATATTTGATATTAACGCTAAAAAAGTTGAGTCAATATCCAGTACCTTGTATGAAGGTGAAATTTTATTTTAAGAGACTAATTTATAAAATCAAACTTAGGCAGGGGATACAGTTCAATGGTAAAGTGCCTGACTAATATGTGTGAGGCCCTGGGTTCATTCCCAGCACCAGAAAAAAAAATCAAATTGTGTCTTTTAAAAACCATTTTGTGTTTTTATAATGTTGTCCTTTTGTTCATGATGTTCTCTGTCACTTTGTCCACCACTCTATCCAATGCACACTGGCAGCTGCATATGAAGCATGAGAGAAATTAATGAACCATGTTAAAACATCTTACTAGGATCATATCAATTCATTACATCTAGAACTGAATTTCAGAAAATAAATTCTGGATCTACTAACATTCTAATTTCTTTATTAGCCTGTGATTAGGAGGTGAAAGAGGAATACGTAGAAGTGTAGAAAAGTACTCATTAATCATCAGACATGACCATAAGCAGACACCTCTTGGATTTAGTTTTTTTTAAGAAAGTGTGTGCTTCATCTGTCCCGTATTGGTATTACCCGCGTGTGTCAGAACTTTTTAAATATCCCTGGTCTTTATATTACTAAATTTGTTAGATTATTATTCTAATCAGTAATGTTTCATTTTAAAGATAATAAATACGAAAAAATAAAACATCAGCAGGAAATACACAAACTTGAAGCAGAGAATGGTAGTGAAGAATTACAGTTTACATAACCCACCAGTTGTGTGCTTTACACTTGTGGAGAGAAATTTACAAAGGCAGTGTTCTGAAAAGAACCTACACATTTACTAAAGGACACAGAAATCTAGGCACATAACTAATGGTAGAAATTATTATATACATATATATATTCTGAATATTTATAAATTAGTAATATACACATATATATCTGACACAAACCCACTCATTCAGTCCAATAGTTTCCTTCTATTTGTGTCTTGGTTACTTAAGTGTAGTATATTATTTTGCTGAAACAAAATAATATACACAATAGTTTATAAAAAGTACAACCTTGCCATAATGTTAAGCTTCTAAAGAGATAGTATCCCATGAAAATGTGAAATCACATCATATTATCAGATTAAAAGATAAATGAAATTTATCCTTGTTATCATGTTTATTTCATTTTGAATGGATTTCAAAATAATAGAGATTTAAAATAAATATCATCTCCATCCATGCAATAATGCACACACATGCACAATGGTATTATCTAATAAAAACAAAATACCAGAGGCTAATGTACAGAAGAGTTGAGACTTTAGAATTTATTGATGAATTACTTTCTTAGGTGGAGTAAAAAATAGTTTTTGCACCAACTGAAAAGAGTATTAAAACTTTGCAATTTCATAACCAGAAGTTGGAATTATTATCTTTCTGATTTGTTGAAAATCATATAAGGCTTACAAGCAGAAAAAATATTGATTAGAGATTCACATCAATAAATATATCTCCAAAGAAAAATTTTTAAAAATATATTTGTTCTAATAATAAAATGTTACTAATAAATGGAAAGATTTTTATGATTATGCTTTAGTCTTTTTTTTTCTCTCTTTTTGTGCTTCACTTAGTGGAAACCCCAAAATCCTTTACCATATAAGCAAAGCATAGCACAACAATATTAGCAATAATATCAAAACCTATTAAAACAATAAAAGAGTATGGCATTTTAATTGATTTAAAGCTGATAGTGGAAGAAACCTATGGGTTGCTCAATGTACATAGATACAAAACTTTTAATTTTAAAGATGTCTATTTTGGGGAGAGTTTTAGAGTTAAGTTTTTATTATTGTTTTCCAACTGTTCTCCTGTTCTCCTTAACCCAATGCTTTCTCTACAGGGCCACCCCGAACCCTGTTTTAGGACAAACCCTTCTCATCCTACTGAGCAACCCAACCCACCTCCCCTTAGGTTTTCTTTTTTTCAAAATTGAGAAATAGCACAAAAATGTCCACAACACATTTCTTTCAAGTAGTCAAAATCACTTTGCTAGCTTAAGGTGCCTTTAATAATTTCCAATTGTCCTTCATCTATTAAGATCTGTGATCTTAGCAAGAATCAATGTTTTGAGGCATTTCTGCAACTGCCATCTTCTGCACTTTATTAGGACTGTGCATACCCCTCCCTCGGTCTCCCTACTTTACCACCCCTTCCTCTCATCTAGTTCCAATTTACAATTTCTGTAACACTGTCAAAGATTTAAGGAGATTCACGTTCCACATTTAAATAAATATAGATTAAGCATTTTGAAAAGGCTTTAATGAGTTCATGAATGTGAATGTTAAGAAGTTGTGCATTACGCAGGAACATCCGAAAATGCATATTTTTCACCACTTGAACGAGGGGGAAAACATCCTAGGATGGGTCAAGCACAGGTTACCTGGCTGTCAGTAAAATAGAGACATTCCATCCTTACCTGCTAACCTGCGCGATGGCAAACAAATCTAAATACCAGGCAGAAGGAATGAAGTCCCCAGAATCTGATCCTCTGTCTTCCACGCTGCTGTGACAGCTTTACGTCCTGGTTCCTTCGTCTTCGCTTACATACATGTGACTAGCTAGAATGTTTGTGTAGGTCACTAAGGTTAATTTCTAACCCTAGAAGTCGAGTCCTCTTTTCAGACAGCCGGTTCGCATTGCACATAGACGGAAACACACAGTTGGTCTTCTGAACTAAAGCCTACTTCCCCAGCCAGAGACTCCAAAGAGGTCCTTGCTATAAAGCACTGATAATGTTTTTCTCGACCTGGAGCACAGCAAAAAGCTCTTTGGTTCAATTCTTTGGGACTAGGAGAGCAGGCACCAGAGACAAACTCTGCTACTGTTGGGCTTAGGTCCCTGCATTCACCCGTGGCCAAGGAGTGCCCCCGTCTGGGGAACAGAGCTGGGACCCAGGTCTTCCTGCCTCCTACCCCACACCCCAAAAGAGGGGGAGGGGTGAAAGCCCAACTTTAAAGGGCTTGTCACGAAGCTAGCCAGTTCCCAATCTTGACTCTGCTTTTAACTCCCAGCCTTATTCTTCGAGCTCTAGCTCCAAGTTGAAATCCAACTCTGCCTCACCCCACCACCCTGCGGATTCGTGGGAGTTAGGAAAGGAAGGAAAGGACTTCTGGTCAGCAACACTTTTCACACTGATCCGGAGAAGTCATTAAGGAATTCTAAGCCCTGCTGAGCACCGGCAGGAAGGTAGCCTCAAGGCTTCACAAAGCGGGCTCGCTAAAAACCGTCATCTACTAAGACACAACTCATTACAAATACTAACTATGAACACAGACAGGCGATAATGAGAGACCCCGGAAACCTCGCTTCTGTCCTCTCATCCAGAAGAGCTTGGAGCCCAAGGAAGGACAGCACGGACGCCTTCCGGAAGGATGCTAATCCCCTAGAGCCCGGCTCTCCCGGGCTACGTACGCCCAGCCAAGCCCCGGATCGCTGCAGGCGCCCAGTGCGAGCTGCGCCCGGGGTCAGAGCTGGCACATCCGGCCTCGGGTACCAAGCCTGACCCAGAGGCGCTCGGTGCTCGCTAGCCCACCACGTTCGCAGAACCCCGGTGCCTTAGGTTTAGCCCAGAGCTGCGGAGAAGCCCCCAGTCAGAGTCGCCTGTTGATAGCCCTCAGCTTGAAACGCTCCGGGCTGCAGAGCCTCTCGGACATCAGTTTCCCTTCGCCAAGCGCAAGCGTTAGGTTAGGATAGGGGAAAACACACTCACCTAAATTCCGGGTGTCTGCGCCTTCCTGGAGTAGAGCAGGTTACAGAAAAGACCCGACTGCACGGAAAGTTGCTTTTCTCCCGCCTCCCTCCACCCCTGCTAAACGGCAGCTGTTCTCCAAAGATGTTGGAATTGGAGAATTACACTAAACCCTCCCTCGTTTCTTCCAGTGAGGTCGCGGCGCGATGGCACTGGTTTGGCGGGGAGGGCGATGCACCAGCAAAGAGACCAGGTAGGAAATAGTGACGGTGAGGGACGCCAAGTGCTGCGGAGAGTGTCAGCCCAATCCTCCCTCGGCCGAGCCAAGAGGGGGAAAGCCCTTGAATCGGGAACTGGAAGCAGCGGGGGATGGGTTGCCGCTGCAGCTGGAGTACTCTTATGTCTAGAAGCTAGAAGGGCTTTTGACTTTAAAATAATAATAATGATAATGATAATAATTAGTAATAATAATAATAATTGCTTGGATTGTCACGTCCGCTTTTAATGACGATAGAAATAGTTCTTTCCGAGAATTTTTTTTAAGAAAAGAAAAAAGAACAGAGAGAAGAAAAAAAAAAAAACGAAAGGAAAGAAAAGCTTAAACAATAGGTTCTCACTCCCATCCATCCCAATAAGGGGAAATTTTACGGAAACCATAAACTTGTACTGGGGGGGATGGTTCACAGAGAAACCCTTCAATACATATTAGACATCGCTGATACACATAGATTTGGCTTTTAATGAGTATCAATCCTTGCCTGTGTGTGAAGTAAAAGCAGATTTGAATGTTTCTCAAGACAACTATACTTAACTGGGAGGTGATAATCCTGCCAGTTATGTCCAAGGAGCTGTTCATTAGAGCATGAAGCAGTGATCGTCCTAATATACTAACTGAAAATGAAAGGGGGGGTGGGAAAGTGTAAAAGTTAAGGTAATTATATTTTTCATATAAACCTGCCCCGAAATTGCAATTTATTAGAATCAAAATAATTGATGATTTCTTCTGACAGCTTTCTTGCTATGGAAGGAACAATTAACTCTTCACCAACTAATTCACAAAAGCAGAAATGTACTTCCAAATACTGTGTCTGAATTCACATGCAGTGCCCAAAACAAGTGTTCCTGAGTGATTTAGGGTTCTGCAAGAAATATTCTCTTACCACATAGTAGCATGTTAGTGCATAGGCTCCAGCTAAATCCTTTAAAAAAAAAAAAAAACTACTGTCCAGAAGCCCCTGCCACCGCTCATACAGTTGCTTACAATAAGACGAATACACACTGACCTGAACAACCTTTAGAAGATCAGAGAGAGCAGTGAACTTTCCCAAACCCTCCAATAATCTCATTTAAGCTTGCTTTTGGATAAACATGCAATTTGATCTTTCAAGTGGCACAAAAAGCTGTGCCAGGAAGGGTTAATGGGGTTTGGAGAGAGTTAATATCCATATAACCTGTAATAAAATGAGAAAGGAAAGTTTAAAAAATACACGAGGTATTGGGGTAATTCATTACATGGGCTGCATCCCTGTAGTTCAGTTGCAACCAGCATACTAATTAATAAACATGATCAAGATCTTGCAGTTCTGGAAGTAAAAAAAAATGCCAAAATGAGACATAACCAATAATGCGTAACAGTAGAGCTAGTTACAGATCATGTACATGGAGAATAACTTACCAGAAGAAATTTCAGGAAGCAAGATGACTGTGAGGAAAATACATCCAAGATTGAAACAGATATTCCATGGTCTTCAAAAATCCAGGTGAAGTAGGGCTCTGCAGGGCAGCAGGACTTTGAAATAATCAGCAGTTCCTGGTGGCATGTAACCAAGTGCAAAGCAGTGGCACAGGCAACTGGGAACCCCAAGGAAAAGAAGCAAAATACGAAAGAGGAGCTTTTATTTAGGGGTGGGTGTTGTGATGGTGGTGAAGGGCTTACTTGTGGTGGTCCACAGGCAAATTAAAGATTTACAGAAGGTGTGTCCCCTCACAGGGAGGAACAAGAGGTGGACTACAGGTCAATCGGCAGAGAGGAGTAGAAGGATGCATTGAAGTCACCGAGATAAAGAGAGAAATAGTGAGCAAGACTGTAGTCATCCTGATAGATATAGCGGCAAGAATGATTGAGACTTGGGGAGGATCCAATGAGAATTCAGGAAGCCACCGCTTGGAAAATCCTGCTCTGATTTTCCCAGTCTCAGTTCTTTAAGAGTTACCTGCGCTGGAAACATTATGATTAAGATTAATAGTATTCCACCAGTACATCTCACTAGGATTTCCCTTGAACCTCTTCACTCGCGGCAACAGAGGGAGGCGTAGTGAGGAAACCCAGCACACCCAGCGCCCCAAATAAACCACCACCACGGATCACACTGTGATGACCAAAGCGTCAGCGATTTGTTTTGACTGGGAGCGGGGCGGTCAGGGGCCTGGGGGGAATCAAAGGACGAGGCGGTGGCCCAGTCTCTGTGTGCTTTGGGGCGCTGTGACTGGGCACCCGGAGCCTTGGGAGAGGAGGCTGAGGTGCAGACTTCCCTGCTCCCACTTCCAGGGCGCATTTCGCCGCCCGTGGCCCCAGGCGACTGGCGAAGCCAAAATCCTGGTTGTAAGTAAGGTAGCTACGGCCTCTGGCGTTCTGACCATCCCCGGGCCGGCAGGGGAGCCTCCGCCTCCCCTCGCATTTCTGCAGTTACAGGAGAGAGCGCTAGAAATGGCTTTGCTGCCGAGCGCATTATCTTGCCATTTTCCCGTCTGGATACTGCATAAACGATCACCTGATCGATCGGGTAAGATTAGCTTTATTCCTCTGCCCTGTTCCTCTCACTGGACACATTCGCTCCCCAAGCCCAACCCCAGCTACTCCCTGTCTCCCGCTCTCTCTCCCTCTCCCTCTCCCCACTTCTCGTCCCCTTCCCCCCCTCCTTTTTCCTCTTTGAAACCTACTTTCCCTGGGGATCTGTCTGTTTGACTGAGAGGCTGGTAATTCTGTTTGCAGATGATTTATATTTTGGCCGTGGATAAATCCTCCTTCCCGCCCAGACTATGCTCCTTAGAGAAGATTCTCCGCCCTCACCCCACGGGATCACTCCCTGAGCTGGAATCTGTGTAAAGAGCGCAGTGGGAGTCTTTTGCTCTCTCTCTCTCTCTCTCTCTCTGTCTCTCTCTCTCTGTCTCTCTCTCTCTGTCTCTCTCTGTCTCTCTGTCTCTCCTCTCTCTCTCCCTCCCTCTCCTCTCCAGCACAGGAGAAAAAGGTAGTGGATAAAGTCCAAATTGATTTCTTGCAGCCGGAGTCCCTGCATCACGAATGATAGAAGGAATAAACATTTACCCTGGATGGAAATGTTCCTGGTAAGTAATCTGATTTTCCGCGGTTGAAGAGGAAACATTGCTACTCACTGCCCCATCCCCCACTCCATTCATTTATTTGCTCTCTGTATGTAAATCACGAGCTGTGTCGGTGGAAATGTTCTTATTTTCTTTCCTAAAAAAGTGGTAGCCTTAAAGAGTGAATCCGAAGTAGGGGGTTTTAAAGAGGCAATGAGAACGTTTTAAGGTGCTTTATTAACCTACACTGAAAACCAAAAAGCAGGTAGAGTCCATCCTCGCTTGCTTTCTAATGGGCATTTAAAGACTTTATGTACTGCTATCTCGCTGTGCTTTCTCAAAGTAAAGAAAATTTTAGGTAGTGGCCCAATGCTTGATATGCTTCTGGTATACTTTGGTCATACTCCTAAATATAATATCCTTTTAATTGAGACATTGGTAATGATTATTTTTCACTTAAATTAAAACTACAGGAAGTGTCTATTCAATATGCATTCTGGTTGCAATTCTCTCATGAGATACACATCAGCAGAGTCCCAGATGGCTCTTTGCACAGCGCGATGGTTTTCTAAAGCCCTCCAGTTTTCCCTGAGTCTACAGGTCCCCCAGTCTGTACCTGCTCACAGCGTGCAGTCCAGGTAGGGGTAGGAGAAGAAAGAAGCCCAAGAGCTCTGGACTGTGCTTGTCTCCTCTGTCGCTCAGTGCGGATAATGACAGATTACATCTCACAGACCTAAATTTCACAGATTATGTGAACTTGGTTTGCAAATGTAAGTTGACTGTTTAGAATGTTTTTACTTAATATTGTTTTAAAAACTTAAAGGAGACTTGTTCCATGAGAAATCATTACAATTTTGATTCACTAAGTATGTTACTAAAAAAAAAAAAGAACTTATATTGAAATGTTTCTTATTTTGTTGTTGCCCTTACTTTAACCCCTTGTCCTCAAACTTTGTTAATGTACGTTAAGCTAATTACTGCAAAATTTATTCTTGATGCAAACAGGATGACCTGAAGTTCATCAAAAGTGTATGATTTTAAAATTCTATTGGGAATAATGATTGTCATTTTTGATAATCAATGTTAGAGAAATCACCAGTATACAACTGAAGAAAAAAGACAACTAAATAGACATTATAATGACACAGCAAAATATGCATGTGCTCAAAGATCTATAGTTTTTACTACTATCAAATTTGTCAAGGGAATAGTGTCAGGAAGAGCATGTTGATGTGTTGATAAAACTTTTCTTTTTTTTTTTTCTTTTCAGACTTTATTCCAGCACTGGTAATGTCCAAAAGCAAAAAGTTTTCTTTAGCTGTCTCATTTTGCCAAGAAAATGGATGCTTTCTCTATATCTCTGTGTTTTATAGCAGCTGACAAGTGCTTAGAAGATCTGAAGTCAACTTAAGGAATGCCACCATACTGAATTACATTCTATACAAATACAACTGTAACATTGGTGATTCCTAGGCAGCATACTATTCATTCAAGATCTGAGTATAACTTCCAAGGTTATTTACCACATTTGCTGGTTACAAACTCATTTGCTTAACAAGTCACCAAACTGGACTTCAAGTAGAAAAAACTGTAACACCAAAACTTCTATATTATGCCAGGCTTGGTGGTTCATGTATGTAATCTCAGCATTTCTGGGGTGAAGTGGACAGAATTCTATTAGTTCCAGGCCAATCTGGGCTATGTACTGAGAACCTGTCTCAAAAAATGTATTTTCTTTTCTTTATTTACATGTGGAACAAATGCAACCCTGTTATTCTATATATTTACAAAAAGACAAGAACGTGTATGTGATCCATAACTTCTGACTTTGAAGTAATTTATGGTATTTAAAAGTTACATTATGCCAAGTGTGTTGGCCCATACCTGCAATACCAGTATTCAGGAGGTTTAAGCAGGAGAATCAGAGGATCACTGAACATTCAAGACCATCCTAGACTACAAAGAGACACTGTCTCACAAAACCCAAAATAAATAACTAAAATATTTACAGAGCCAGGGATATAGCTCAGCAGCACAGCACCTGCCTAGCAAGTACAAGGTCATGAGTTCGATTCCCAGTACAAAAAAATTGCATATTGGAGCAGTACATTTATCACACATATAGTCAGCCAAGAAATAGAGTCATAGACTTTATATCTCCTAGCTGTATTTTGTCTTTAAATCAATATATTTCTAACCTATTAACTAACTGAAATATCTAAGGTAAAGGTAACATTCATGATATAGAAAAACCATGGGTCAGTGTATCTCAGTAGTACAGTGTGTGCCTGCTCTGAATGTATCCCTGTTGGATCCCCTGAACACAGACACAGAAAGGTTATATTCTATTGCAAAATTGTGAAGCAATTTCCTAGTGAAGCAAAATGTAACTATGCTTCAGATTATTTTTAACATTTAATTCATAGAATATGGGTTTTAGTAAGATGAATAATTTTGGATTGCTTTTTGCATATAAATCATGCATGACACATTTGTACATATATAATTATCATTGAATTATTGAAATTTATGTATTTTACTCTCTTTGATATGTGTTTATTTGTTTGTAGCACTTCCTTTTTGTAAGTGTCAGAAGTTTCTTATGTACCTTTATGTGTAGGCATTTTCACATTTGATTACATAGGATCAATATGCTGCTCAATAAACAGGGGCAATGTGTTCCAGTTTGAAGTAAAACATGCTGAAACGGGCTGAAGAGGACTTTAAAGATCATTTAATTTGATCCCATTACAAATACTAAGCAGTTGAGAATTAGAGAAATTCAATAATTAGTATAATCTTATACCAAGTAGTAACCTAAGGAAATTAAATGTAGTTTTACTAACTTCATAATTAGTGTTTTTTCTGAATCAATTAAATTCTGTTATCAATTTAAACCTATTACCAGTTGCTAGCTCATAAGACTTAATTGAGAATATGTGAAAAAAGTAGTAAAAAGATTAATAAATTATGGCTCTCCTTCTTACAGTTTATTTCTTTGATAACTAATATTCTTCACTGCAGGAAGTTATTTTCCCTCAATAATTTATCCCCTGAAGCTACCCTCATATGATTGGAGAACGAACTTTGTTACTTCCTGATAGCTGAGGCGCAATAACCAGCACCCACAATTTGAGGAAGGAAATGATTATTTTGGTTCATAGTTTGTAGAGGTTTTAGTCCACAGTTGGCTGGTGCCAAGGCAGGGTGGCATGGAAGACAGGCATAGCAGAGGAGTAGATCATGGCATGACAGGCAGGAAACAGCCCATCATATATCCTACCCCACCACATCCACCGTGACCCACCACTTCACACACCGATGATCCAAAATGTCCCACCTATAAGTGTATGAGGCTTTGGTGAGTCATCCAGACCTAAGCCATGACGGGAACATTTCAAGATAGAGTACTAACTTGCCAAGAAATGTTCTTGGTGCTCCTGTGTTCATGCAGTGCATTGTTCCTTAGATTATTTTTTCCCTGTACTATAAACTGGGTAATTTCATCCTCTTATAGTATCATAGTGCATTATGTCGCCTCTCTGTTCTAATTCTTAATACCCTACCCATACACTAAGTAGGACTATTCCAATAAGAAAGTGATCATCTCGTAATTAGGTATTTAATTAAACACTGACAGAATTTTGAAACTACACACAAACACATAGTGAAAGGTATGAGGAAATTAAGAAAGTATCCTGTGATAAAAGCAGTTCTGCAACATAAATCAAAATGTTTATGGTCACTTTTTAAAAAATCCTTTTGAAGTAGGATAAAAGATTTCAGCTGTTAAAATTATTCAGTTTTCTGTAGTGGTGGAAACTCTTACCAGTTTTCATTATTCTTTTACATATATCAAAGTTTGAATACTACATGCAAGCTTTGAATTTTTTAAAAAGTGAAAATATAAAGGCAAATATCAACACTGAAATCCATTTGGCAATTACCATGTCTTAATTAAATAAGACTAAAGGAATTAAATCTAAATATTTGCAAATGTCTACAGTATGGTGCTATAAAATTAAAATTTTTATGATATTCTGAAAAGTTAGTTCTTTATAGGAACCCTAATGCTTTGTAGATACATTTTTGAAGCATCTGTCACACAGTGATTGAATTTGCACAGTGTGTTTTCCTATGTCAAATAATGACTCTTTCCTTGCATATACTGGGTTATAGAGCTTAACCTATTTTAAAACACATGTGGTCAACTATTGGTTCAATGAAGGAAGGCAGAACTGTAATTTTTGCTTTGTTTTAAACTCTCTCACTTTAATTCACCAATGTCAAGCATATCTCCTTATGTCTTGAAGGAGCCCAATAAATATTTAATGTATGAAAGTATGTATTTCATCAAACTTTCTCTCTTTAACATTTTAATAAAACTTGTTATGTTTAATTTTACTGAATTATTTTATTAATATTAAATAATTACATTTTTCAAAATATTTTGTGACTATTTGCCATAGGCTTGGCTCAATAAATTAAATCATGTTAAAAATGATGGCACTTTCAATAAGACTTTATATTATTTTGACCCTCTTACTATGCTGTGAAGTAAATTAGTATGCTTATTTGAAAACACGAGAAAGAATTGTGAGAAAATGAAAGAACAAATTTTAATTTCCATCTCAATCTACTGGTTCAGAGGACTAAATTGAAATACAGGAGGCCAGGAGGCTTAAACAACAGATTCTTTTTGTCACAGTCCTGGAGGATAAGAATTCTAATATCCAGGTACCAGAAAATTTGATTCCTGCTTAAGTCTTGCTTTCTAGTTTGCAGACAGTTACTTTTTTTTTTTTTTTTACTGTGTATTCACATAGCTTTTCCTAGGTATGTGAAGGTATAAGGGAGTATCTTAGTTATTTTTCTCTTGTTGCTGAGACAAACAAAATACCCTATACCCAAAATTAAGGAAGAAAAGGTTTACTTAGCTTACATTTTGCACAAGTTTGAGCCTATACTCAACTGGTTCCAAACGAGGGTGGCATGATAGTAGAACAACAGTTCATGACACTAGAAGACAGCAAAATCAACAAAAGCAAAGGGAGGAGTGAGAGAGCAAGCCTCTTTCCTGCCCTGATATTATACACAGGCTAACCGCTCCGGGTGGGTGTAGTACTCACACCTGTAATAATCCCAGCATTGGACCATAGTCAATCACGAAGTCTAGAAGCCAGCCCTCACAACTGCATGAGACTTTGTGGGGATATCTAGACACAAAACATAATATACAGCCCATGGCCCCCAAAGACTCCTGCACTTCCTTTCATGAAAAAGGTATTTTAATCCTTGTCTAAGAGTTGCCAAAGTCCTCACAGTTTCAGCATTGCTGAAAAATCCAAGGACCAAGTCTCCACCAAGATCTAAGGCAAACTCTTAGCTTTGAGCCCCTGTACAGATGAAAAGTTAAACACTTCCAGTATTCAATGGCACAAGATAAACATTTCCATTTCACAAGGTACAAACAGGGGGATATCAATGAGTGGGACAAAAGCAAGCCAAAAGTACAGCAGGGCAAATATTAAGCCTTGTAATTCTACATGCAACGTCTGAGGAAATCTGTAGCCAATTGTGAGTTGCATGTGGCTCTGCCTCTATGGAACTTCTAGTAGTTGTAACTCCATGGCTTCTCTCTTAGGCCTGCTTTGCTCCTTCCTTGGAGCTTTCCTTAAGATATTCCACGTTACTGGCTTCTTCAAAATTCTGAAGTCTACGCTGCACCTTTGGCTTTACCCTCATACTTTCACACACCACCCTCTTAGGGACACACTGCCTCACCTCCCCGTCCCTTTTCTAAAATGTGAGTGGAAGCCTTTTTAACCTCAGAACTCTGGCATTCTTCATGCACCTAAAACTAGTGTCATGTGTATTATGCCAAGGTCTGCCTCCAGCTGCATCTGTAACAAGGCTTTCCAGCTGTAGGGTTGAATGCCTGGATCACTGAGCACTCTGAATCCAATTCTAAGGAACAAATGCTTTAGGTTGTTGCCATTTTGGGATCTAGTGTGGCCACTGCCACCATTCTAGAACATAGTGTGGCTGCCTACATTATGAAACATGATGTTCTGAGGCTTTCTCCTCCAACCAAAGAAGTAACAGTTTTAAGACTTGTTACTTCTTGTGATGTCCTGAGGTGATCTTTTCTATTCTCTTGTCCCGTCTCAGCAATTTAGATCTCCTCAGCTCTATCTATGCAATGCATAGCTTTAATGGATCATTTTTTGTGTGTGGGGGGGTCAAACTCATAACATTTTAAATCATTCTACTGGGCTCTTTGCTTTTGAATATCATCATTAATCTAGATAAAAGCCCCCAACAATAGTCATTCCACTGCCTCAACTTTAGACTGCCTTGAAGTTTCTTCTGCCAGGTTAATTAGTCCAATACCCTTCATCTTAGATTCAGACAAAGTCTTTTAGACAGAAGCAAAAAGCAGACACGCTTTCTGCCAAGCCATAACACATATCATCTGGAGTCCAACAACCAATGCAGTCCTTTTTATAAGCAGAAAGCTCCTGAACTAGGTCTTTACTAGCAGGATTTATATCAACCTTCTGTTCTTTGAACTCTGACCAGAATTTCCCATTCAGAGCAGCTTAAGATTTTCCTGCTCTACTTTTTCTGGTAGTAACTCGAAACCTTAGCAAACTCTTCACACAAGCCTTTCTCAAAGGCCCTTGAACCTCAGGGTCAGGTATCAGCAAGAACCCCACCCCTGGTACTAAATTGAACCCAACTCCTGGTACTACATTTTGTTTTCATTAACTTTTCTCTTATTACTGAGGTAAAATACCATACACCTAAAATTAAAGAAAAGAACATTTATGTAGCTCACAGTTTGTGAAGGTTTCAGTGCAAACTTAGCTGGCTTCAAGGTAGAGTGGCACATGGCAGAGGGCAACAGATCATGAAGGCAGAAAACAGCAAAAGAACCAAGAGTAAAAGGGGAGTAGCAGCAAAACCAAGCCTCTTATACTTTCCCCAGGGTGGTTTGGAGCCCTCCTACCCAGCATTGGACCGTGAATCAAATATAAACTCTAGAAGAGACCACTTATCACTGCATAAGGATGGAGGCACTTCTTGACACAAACCATAAAAGGGATTGAGAAATGAGAGAGAGAGAGAGAGAGAGAGAGAGAGAGAGAGAGACAGAGACAGAGACAGAGAGAGAGAGAGAGAGACAGAGAGAGGAGAAATTGGTCTGTACTCTAACCCTTATCATATCACTGGTCTATAACTCCAGATACCATCAGATTGAGCAATAGTACCCCAACTCATGAATGTCGGGGTAGTGAAACAATCAGCTCATGAAAATTACTAAAAATCTTTGTTGGGTCTTTTAATTTACCTTATTGTATTTCTTCAATTGTTAAAAGAAAAAAAAGGGGGGCTGGGGATATAGCTCATGGAATAAGCGCTTGTCTAGCAAGCACAGGGTCCTGATTTTGATCCCCAGTACCGCCAAAAAAAAAAAAAAGTTCATTCTAAAAGAAAAAAAAGGAGATGTAGATATTAAATTATTTCTTTAATGAATTTTGAAATTCTGTTAACAACTTATATACATTTATGTACTTCATCTATTAAGTTTTGCAAGCAAAATATATTCAGGGAAGTGAAATGTTTGCAATAGTATCAGCTGAATTGCTTCACTGTATGAGATTTTGCTGTTCAAAGTTTTCAGAACAGTTTTTATATTGACAAAATAGTTTTCTACTTTATTTTTATTTAAATATTCATTAGTGTAATGGCTAAAATATGCACTGTACATAGTATATGGCATTATGGTTATCAATGAACATGTGTCTACTTGTTGTGGCTTATATCTGGATGCTCCCCCAAAGCCTAATGCACTAAAACAAGGAGATTTTGAAGGGTGATTCAATTGTTGGGGTGCTAAAGCTAACTGTGATGTCAGGACATCATACCTTTATGGAGGAGCCTAGTCCCTGTGGGCATTAATGGGTAGGCTGTATTTCCCTCCCTGGTTCTGCAGGGACAAGCAGAAACATGAAAATAACACCCAGGAGAGGAGGCGGATCTATCTACGTCAATGGGCACTGATCGAAATCACTCAAAATATCAGGCCCTGATCTCTGGCAGTCTAGGGCTTATATGGTATAAAAAAGTAGGAAATGTAGAGGCAGAATGGCTTGTCAATTGGGGACTGGTTCTTACAGCATATATCACAGTGACCAGCTGTGCATCAAAGTGACTATCTGTTTCTAAGATACAAAAGCAATTGGAACAGGGACTGTTATCTGGGCAACTGAAGTATAAAGGTTCTTGGGGGAGGCATTTTCTGTCATCACTCCACTCTTTTCGCTCTCTGCTCACTCGATGCCATGAATTGAACTGTTTTTCTCTGACCAGTTCCTTTCACCATATACCATATTATGCAATGACTGAAACTTCTGACATGTGAAGCAAAATAAATCCTTATTCCTTTAAGTTGCAGGTGTTGGGTATTCTGTCCCAGCCAGGAAAAAATGATGACTAAGCTTCTTGTAAATGTTTAAAGTAAATTACAGAATTATTAAATTTGAATATATACAAAGAAAAAACTAAAAAAATGAAAATATACAAAGAAATTATATAACATCCCAAACTTCTTTCTTATATCTAAATTTAAATCTTTAACCAGTGTGAATGTCCACATTCTAATTTTCAGTAAATGTGACTGCTTTTGAGGAAACCAAGCCAGGAAATTTGGGTAGAATATCTTGTAGAATCTGGAAAAGAGAAGGAAAGATTCTTCCTCATAGCTGTCAGAAGAAAGAAAGTACTGCTGACCCCTTTTAGTTATGTTTATAAACTAAAACATTTCTGTGATTTTTTTTCAGTTTAAAGAGAATTAAAAAACATAACAACAACAACATAGACAAAAACAAAACAAAGCAAAAACAATAAAAATGGTGCAGGGTTTGAAAACAAAATGATAGGAATTAGCAGTGGTTGTTATATTACATATTGTTATCTTCATTTGTGTGAATTTTAAATAATTAGATTTTCAGTAATTTTTAAAATCAGAAATAGTACATTAATAGACCAGACTTGAAGAGAGTCAAATATGAGTAGTATTTTCTTTCCTCAAAAAGAACTTTATTACTTAACAAAAAATCTCTCATTTTATACCTTTTCTCCAGATACACTATAACCCATCATTTTTATCAGTCAGCAGCCAAGCTGTTCTAACTTGTTTACACAGGAAGTAGACATGAAATGGGGTAGAGAAGACGAGATGGATCCCTAGTTTCTACCAATATAGTACTGGCAATGACATAAAGAAACATAATATTGTACCCCTGTATTTATATTGAATACACTACTTAGCACAGAGCCTTACAATTTAGGAATAAAATAAAAATGAAAATACCAATGTAATAAAAAAAAGTTAGTGCAGGGCTAAGCGCATAATGTTCAATGAACTTGAAAACTATGTGAAAAGTACTAGCCTTATTTTAAAGGAAAAATGCTAAGCAAAGATATTATAAGTATAGAGGCTGATGACGATTAGCAAAATATTAAAATAAATTTGAAATATAGAAGTGATAGTATGGGGAGTGATCGACAGGGAGTGGGAAGATTTTCTTTTCATGGAGAGATTGATCTGAAGAAATTTGATCTTTTTCTCCTTAGATTTTTGTATAATGTTGTAATCAAGAAGGGGAACTGAATATTTATTTAATTAGGATAGATAATTGATTTTAGTGTCTAATGAACTCTGGAAGCATTTCTTCTCTTTAATGAAAATAAAGAGAAACTAAACTACTTGATTTCTGATCATCATGGTATCTTAAATCTCTGTAATGCATGCACTTTCCATTCAGAACTACCTTGTAGGAAGGTAAAACAATCCTTCATATTGATTATGGAGTTTGTCTCTGAGCAGAAAATATGAATTTATAGACAAAAACAATTTTAAAAGACTATATAAAATGAATTCACTTCATATTTATGGAATGATACCAAATCTAAGTCAATTCAGCAAATATTTATTCTGCATTTATACTACAATCATTTATTGGTGGTATTTTATATAAGAAGCAAGATTTTAAAAGCTGTTACATTACAGTTTTCATATCCTAGTTGGAATGTAAGGGGAGTGCATAGATAAGTATAAAATATTTTTTACTCTGAACAAAATTTCATTCACATCATCAATCATATTACTAGAAAGAAAACAAATGTATTGACCCATACCTATGTGCCAAGAACTTCTTAAAATAATACGTTGACTAAGATGAACAAAGACAAAACTGGAATATCTTACAAAAATTAATGCAATCACATGTTAACTTACGTCTTCTGTAAGTATGTTATTTTGCTAAGTTATAGGTTGAGCTTTTCGGAAGAGGAATTTGTTTAGACTTCATGTGGTACCAGTTGAGATAGCAGGAATGTTTTAGCCCATATAAGTTAAGGGTGTAATTAACAGCTTCAAACTTCATTTGCTGAAAGAAAATACAATTTTGATACGATATTTACAATTGAATGATTTCATTATGGATATTATATTTACATAAATTTTTTCTCATAATTCTGGAGGGTGGGATGTGGAAGATCAAGTTGATAGTACAGCCAGTTTCTGGTGATATCTCTCAGGATTGTGTGCAGACAAATACTTTCTTGCTGTGTTCTTAAATTGTGGAAATTGATTTAGTTTTCTTTCTATATGAGGGAATAGTTCTACTGGATCAAGTTATCCCTTATGGTTCTATTTAATGTGGGTCAGCTTTTTAAAGACTTTATGTCCAATATAGTCATTTAAATAGCTAGAGAGCATCGGGCGAGCCGCGCAGAAAGCCCCAAAGGATAGACTGGCACCTTGGAATCTTCAAGCCTTCAGGTACTCCAATAACTGGTGAGATATCGGCGCTCGCGACCAGATCACCGAGTGGGGGAGGAGATCCATCCCTATACCTGCAGGGAACCCTGGGAGGGTGGGGGAGCAGTCTTACACACCTCACCCAGGTCACTA
>PVLD010010801.1:37387-68908 GCA_004027595.1 Dinomys branickii | reverse complement strand
GCAGACTGGTGCAACCACTGTGGAGAGCCGTTTGGAGATTTCTCAGCAAACTAGGTCTAGAGGTTCCATTCAAACCAGCTATTCCTCTTCTGGGTATTTTCCCAGAAGATCTGAAAACATCATATCACTCTGACATATGTGCACCCATGTTTATAGCAGCGCAATTTGTAATAGCTAAAATGTGGAAGCAACCCAAGTGTCCATCCACAGAAGAGTGGATTAAAAAATTGTGGCATTTTTATATAATGGAATATTATTCAGCTATAAAGAAAGACAGTTTTTGGGACTTTGTAGGCAAGTGGTCAAAACTGGAGCCTATACTCATAAGTGAAATAAATCAGCGCTACATGTGCACACAACATATTGTATCACTGGTGTAAGAACCTGAGGGTGGGAATATAAACTAAGAGACATGAAGGAAATCTGTTCAAAAATAAAGAACAGATGGGACAAGGGAAAGGAGAAAAGAAAGAGGCAAAAATGTATGTATGTATATATGTATATACATATGTGCAGGAGGGCTAACATGGTTCTACTATTGTATTATATCACTTAATGCTAAGGAATAATTGATAACGGGTTATTTGATCAATCTTGTATGTCTGTATGTGTTATCCTGAACACACTTCAAAGATATCAATGTGCAAAGCAGCACCTATTGTTGGTTTTTTTTTTTTGTCTTTGGTTTTTTGTTTTTTGTGTTTTTCTGTTGTTGAGAGGATTAATTGTCTGACCAATTTTGCATGTCTGTATCTGTGTTCATATATATACACTTCGAAGATATCAATAGGCAAAGCAACAACCACTGTTGAGTCCATATTACCTTGTCTGTAAATCAGTTTTGATTGTACTATTTTTTATGCTAATTTGTGTCTGTTTGTTAATATGTTTTTGTGCTTTTATTTTTTTAAAAATTAAAAAAAAAAAAAGAAAGTACATATTCCGCCATTTCTTTCTTGGGAGAGCTGCTGACTAGAGTCAGATTCAGATTCTAGATCAAATTGAAGATATGCAGAGCAGTGTTAAATAGGCATCTGACCAAGCCATAGTCATAAACCATGAACCTGGCAATGACATTTTCTTTCTTGAGTTGGCTTTGCTAGAAAATGAGTTGAAAATAAAAGTAAGCAGTCTAACTAGACAACTGCTGGGAGGTAGGCCAAAGGAGATCTGAGACTCATTTCCCAGAAAAAAAAAAAAAAAACCAAAAATATATCAAGGTTTAACAAAATTTGTCTTGAGGCCGATGATAGCGTCAATCTATTTGAAATCAAGCTATAACAAATCAAAGAATTTGTTAATCAGAGCTCAAATGTCTGTTTTCCAAGGAAAGATACACAAATTTTCACATAGAACAGTACAATTGCTTCACTGATCACTTACTACTAACTAAACAAAGACAGCCTATACCAGGACTGGCACTTAAGGTCATATACTGGCCGTGTAGCTACAATTTACATAGCCACAAGCAGCTGGAGGCATTACAAGTACAGCAAGCACAGAGGAACATATATAGTAATCATAGAAAAATGTGGACTCACTGAAAAAATTCTAAAGCCTTCTCCTCTCCCCAGCCCCCTTCCTCCGGCTTTGCTTCCTTTCCTTCCTCGTGTGTCTGACAAGTACACTGAATAAGGGTAGAGCCAATCATAATATTTTTCAAAATTTAGATGTATTGGAAAGTGTCCAGAACCAGGAGACAGAAGATCCAGGTTTGTGTCCTGGCTTTGTCACTTTTTTCTATTTGACCTTCCACAGTGGCTTTGCCTTTAAGGTGGATTCCGCGTTTGATCTCTCACAGAGTTGTATATGAAGTAAATGAGATAATGCGTGTGAAAGCTTCTTGAAATCTCAGCATCTTATGTTTTTTAAAGCATCAAATACTGTATTACCCAATCACCATGACATTTCCAACCATGAGAGACAATAGGATGTGTTTTAATGAGGAGCATTGATTCACTTAGATGAGCTGTTCTTGATTATTTGACTCCTTTCTTTCTCACATTAGATACTAATAGGACTCAGAGTGTCGGTGACACTGAACTATTTTTAAATGCTCTTTTCACTGGCAAATCATCTTTTAATTTTTTTCTTTTTATGCCCTTCCTTAGGATGTACCTTATCGTTTTGAAAAGTGTTTGCTTGTGTGATTCTCTGAAATAAACCAACTTCCAAAAGTTCTATTTGCATTCGGTTGTATAATTAATAAAAATTGATGAGCTGAAATCTTATCTTAAAGGATAGATAAGCATAGCCAAGCTTTTGGCTTACCTGGGTTGCACTGACTGAAGCGCAATGGTCTTTGGGTTACATATAAAATATATAATATAGTTAATGTTATTTTTATAACATTAAGAAAGGGCAACACGTAAATATAAAACTGGTGGGGTATTTGACCATGTTTTTGTGAAACTAATGCATCGCTGTCTGTTTTGATGGAAGTGGTTGCAATTCTTAATGAGTACTTAAGTGCACTTCAGAAATTTTATCCAATTTTACCCTTTTTGTGCTTCATCTTTGAAAATAGTTCTTCATAAATGCACCTTTTGCCAAAAAGATGATCTGAGTAAGGTGTGACTGTGAATCAAGGGGTATTTTTACCCCTTGATTGAGAGGTAGACTGGTCTTACAAAAGTGTTCTAAAGAAACATATTTTGATTTGAGTTGAGTATCTGGTTGCAACTCTGTGTTTGAAAAACAAATAAGCAACCACTGATTTTTCTAGTGTATTGCTGATGTACATGTGATCACAACTGCAAAAAGCTCACACATTCTTTGTATGTCCGCTATCACAGCTGCTAAGAAACTATTTTATTTTAACTTATTAAATTATTTCATAAAATAACACAAACCTGAGTTTAATAAGCAAGCTTACATGACTGCTTAATAATAGTAAACGCCTGTCTTCCTGGGCACATACTTGCTTAGGTAGGTTGAGACACCATTATTGGTAATTGCTGTGTTTCACTCACCAAGTCACACAAGGGTATGTCACATCTGATATACAAAGATTTCAATTGTATTGTGTGTGGCAGGCTCAGGAGGTGGAGTTGATGCTGGAGTGTGCCTTTCCCTACACGGCATTCTCTTGTCACCTAGAGTTTGTGCTCAAACACCACACCATACTAAAAATCATGTGATAATGGTGAAAGTTTATGATCTGGTGGGGCTGTTTTGCTGGCTGTCCAGAGCTGTGGGATTCGATTTGCCTGCCTTAGTATTAGTAGCCATAGGAATATTATCACTACCTGTGATAAGCATTTTGCCTGAGAGTTGTTCTTCAGTCTGCCCAGGTCCGGTGCTTGTGATAACAAACGGTTCTAATTACTGAAAACCTAGGTTTTATTTTAACAGTCTTTCTGTGTTCCAGATAAAACAATTATGCTTAAGAAGATGTGGAGTCTATGGTAACAAAGAATCCCCAAGCATTTTGTTGTAAGTTTCTCAAAGATAGAATGCTATCTTTTCAGCATTTTACCTCCCATATGTCTTGGCCATTGTATTAGGTACTTAGTAGATTCCTGCAGGGTAGAGGAGCCCTTAAAATGTAATGTTCACTACCATCTCTGTAATAAAAGGAGACATTGTGCTTTCCAGTCCGCCACATCTGAGCATCTGACTGAAGGGGTTTGCCCAGAGCAGCCAGAGGGAGAGGCTATAGCCTGCTTTGCCTCAGAGAGGCAGAGCAAATCATTTGCATTTCTTTCTTTTCACTCCCTGCTCTGAAGAAGCCAAACAGGTGTCTTCTTTCATATGTTTTTCTGCTTCTTTGTATTGTATAGATACTTTTGTAGTTAACTCACTCATTATTTACATACTGTAAAAATGCTCATCCAGACCTCATGAGTAAGCAGAGGCCTGCCAAGTCCTTCGCCTTTGAAGGGCAGAGTCTAGAGACTGCTTTGGTTTTGATAACCACTGCGGTCAGTCTTCTTGCTTTGAAAATAAATATCAAACCTTTGACATGACATTTATTTTCCGTGATGTCTCCGCTCTGCAGCTCCTTGAATAAAACCTGTTGGACACCTTTATGTGATGATAGCTTTTTATTTCCAGAATATTATTCCTTAGGTAAATGTTAAAAGGGGCAAGGACCTTATTTGCAGACTTCTTCTAAACATAAATTACTTTTCACAGTGGTGGAGAAATTTTTTTTCCTCTCATTTTGTTTTAACATGGAAAACTGAAGCATAAGAAGGATGTGTAAGATTTAAGGAAAGGGAATGAGAGGTCTTGACTTTCTTCCTGAGCAAAGCTTTAATTATCAGAACCTGCATCTGTATAAGGTACTGGCCCACCTATTACTATTTGTCAGAATAATTCCATTGCATGATATATTTAGGGGCTTGGAGCAAGTTGTGGAATGATTTTTAAAATAAAATGGCTCGGAGCCAATAGAAAGATTCTATCATGCAAAATGTTTATTTGTATCTTTAAATTAGTTTAGATATCATATATCTGGACCAACAATTGCACTTATCTACACAAATGAAATTGCCCTTGTGAATACATGTTACTGTGAATTTCCAGAAGTGCTACAAGAATATTGACTCTGAAGACAAAGAGCTCTAAAGAAAAGATAAGCAATTAAGTAATTTAGTTTTCAGGTTTTTTTAAAAGATTTCAAAGAAAACTCTTAGTAAGAATCATAGACTCAAAAGTTGCAATGACCATGGGGATTTTATTTCAGAACTGTTGGGGAGTGTGTGACAGAAAGCGAAAAAGAACGCTATATTCCTTTCGTCACTTCCATGGCCTAGGAAGGATTGTTCCAAACCAGGTATCGGGTACAATGTGCACTGGGCTTGGAGGCGCTCTGAACAGCCTGCATAGCCCTGGAAATGCGCTATAATGGTTGGGCACTGGTACTGGTATAGTCCTGGGTTTCTCTCTTATTCTGAAAATGTCTAAAGTGATCATTACGCTCTGCCTGGTCACCATTGGCACGGCCTGCCTTCCCCCTTCTGTTGCCAGTCAAGCGCTCCACAGCAGGCGCATTTGACATTTCTCCCATTACTAATTAATGGGGATTCTATACACTTTCATAGCTTCATGTTGAAGAGAATGTTCTTGGTTTAAAAAATGCCCATCCATTTATGCTCATGTGTGTTCTCATCAGTGCCCATCTGGGAGACAAAAAGTTAAAATAAAAGTTTCTTACTAACCAAATTAAAAACCCCTCATTAACCATACTGAAAGAAAAAGTCTGTAGTTTAGAACATAATCTGTCTCGATAGATGATTTTGAAAACATTCTGGGGCTGCACTGTTTTGTATTAGATATTTTTTCAAGGTAATTTCAAATAATAACATTTTGGCAAGGTAACACTAATTTTAGTAATTAATTTTTACATTTACTTCCATACATATATGCACAGTACCTCCATATATACATATATTTACCTCCATATATGTATACATACATATATATTTTAATAACTAAGAAGTAGGCTCTTATCCCAGACTACTTGGGATAAAACCCAGATTCTGCCAGTTTGTAGCTGGGTGACTCAGACCAAGTTATTTGAATACCATAGGCCTGTGGTTTGTCATCTGTTAAATGGGAACAACAATATCTCTGTGTGTTTGGGACATTCAATAAGATAAGGCATGCAAAACATGTATCATAGTGGTTGATTCAGAATCAGTAAACATTAGCTTTTATTTTACTTGCTTGCATTTGATACAACAGCAGTAGCAGCAACAGCAGCAGAATAATAATAAATGTCACGGAAATCATGTCATGGAGCAGGAAAAACTTCATTCTACATGAAACCAAAAGTTGCAAAAGGGGCAGCTGTCAATCAGTGGAACATTAATAACTTCCAATCGGTGGAACATTAACAACTTTTTTTTTAAAGTGACAGGATGTAGTAAATAATCTAATTTGGTAAATAGCTCTTTATTTCAAAGGCAAATTTATTCCTTTATGGTCATTTCATCTGATTAGTATTTCTTTTGGGGAAATAGAATTCCCAAACTAATTTTGCATTGTGGAACGGTCATTCCGGAGAGTTCTGTCCTATGGTATATGCATATTCCAAAGAAATGAAATAACAACCATGACAAAACACTGCCGGGCTCTTAGTAGGGAAGTTTATTTCCCAAGCTATAATTGATTCAAACTCCTTTGTAAATTTACATGTATAGGATCTTAAGGAGGCCAGAAAACTCCCATGACCTGCTTGAGGTCAAGGTAGCATAACATTGCATTATCTTCAGTACCAGGTATCTGACATTCTCATCTCTGAGAACAAGAAGTGAATGTGTAGGCAACCAAAGAAAAAGTGGTTTAACCCTTAGGAGAGTCTTTCAGGCTGTAACTCAGGACTATTACTTGTATTTCAGACACAGTCTGAATGCTTTGTTTGTCTGGTTTCTGTTCTTTCACAATAGATTAAGGTAAGCAGACTAGGGTGAAAGAGTGAGAGGGGCACAGGAGTTGGAGAGGCCACCTGGGAACTTCACACCAGAGGAGGGACAGGAAACCAGGGAGGCGTGCACACAGAAACGAAGTGTTCTGTGCCCCAGTCATGGTCAAACCCATGCCAAGAGGAGAGGACCAGATGATGATCAACAGTTCTTGTTTGAGAATGCAGAGGCTGCATTTTACAAACATTTTTATTGAAACATCGTGGAGTGATAATTTTGGACTTATTTTCCAGAAGATTTCAGTCATCTTGAAAGTGAATTTATATGGACTGTTCCTTCTCTATTGATGCTGGATCAATGAGGAATGAGTTAGTCTGCTAGAAGTCCACACTGGAGGTGCTGGCAGAGTTGCTTCCTTCTGACGGCTGTGAAAGAAGCATCTACTCCAGACCTCTGTTTTGGTTTGTAAAGGATTCCTCTTTCCCTCTATGTTTATCTGTCTCTGTGCCCAAACTTCTCTTCTTTATAAAGAAGGACACCTGTCCTATTGGATCAGGTTCCACCCTAATGATTTCATTTTAACTTGGCTACCTCTGTAAAACCCTATCTTTAAATAAGGTCACATTCTGATGTGCTAGGGGTGAAGGCTTTAACATACTCTTTTCAGGGGGACACATTTCCACATGGTCTTAATAGATATGAGAAAACTTGTGTATGATCCCTGGTCATCTGTATCTCACAAATGCTGTATTTGTTATGTCTTTTGGGACAGAGGATAAATTCTATCTCACACTAAGGATAGCAACTCAAATAAATGGTATCCAGATCCTAGTGAACATAATTTATTTTTTGTAAGGTTGCACTATGTTACAAGATGATGACTAGCACAAATCCATTGTTGTCAGACCAAGTTCACATGCATGCTGAATAAGCAGCGTGGGTCTTAGCAATGGGGGAAAGGATAGGGCCTGTCCTTCTTAGGCCTGTGCTGAAGAGGGAGATTAAACTCAACTATTTTCTCCTAAATTGAGTAGAAAAAATTAATTGCATTTTAATGAATTGGATTTGAGGAGAAAAATCAGTCAATCCAGTTGGCCGATTTAGTGTAGATTACTTTTCAGCCGGCTGTTTTGACATTGCATAGACACATTCAAGATCTCTCCTCCTAGCTGAAACATGGATGTTTTTCTTCCCAAGTAAGAATTAGTGTAACAGACAGCAAGTAACTGGGCAGGAAAGGTACAACAAACCTTTATAAATGAAGAACAAAGCTGGCCTTTGAAGCAAGATAAAATCAGATACTCATATAGAATTCTCTGAAAAACAAGATTTTTATGACCTTGAAATCATGATTTTGACTGAGAAAGTGCTTCAGATGCTAAAATATTGGCTAACATAGGTTTTACTAAGAATTAGCTGCTTCCAAAGTATTGAATCAGATTTATTATACATTCTGAAGCTCCATGGCTCTCTTAGTTTTATGTGTTCCTAAGCTATTTGTTTAATCATCCTTTGTTCTATCTGTTTGTATACCAATGGCAAAGCTAATAAAATTTAACCTGCTCATGGCTATGGACCAAATGTACCTGACAGTTGTGCCAAGAAACAAAACGCTCCAAACCTCACCGGACCAAGACTAAGAACTCACACCCATGACTTGTCTTGCTGATTGATACTAAGTATGGCTCAGGCTGTCCTGGTTCCTTCTGTGGCAGAAGCTGAAAGTGCAAGCAGATGCCCATGCTTACCAAGTAGGAAAAATCTGGGAATCACGCTAGCATAGTATGCCATTCAATATGTACTGATGCCAGCTCCTCCTCACGGATAGATCTGCTATCGCTATGTTACATAAACAGCACAGATTTAGATGTATATGAATCCCTATTTTAAAAAATGTCATATCTAAGGTTTTTTTTAATGGCTTGGCTAGTTCAGTTGAACAATCTTATATAAGACAGCTCTTAAAAGCTCAGATCTGTGGGTCTGAGTATTATTTAGTCATCTGTTTGTGCAACTATATTTTTAACTTAATTTATGATGAGCAAATAGTTTTTCTGAACTCTCAAGCTGTGTTTCCATACTCCAGTTTGGTTTATTTTCCTCTTCACTTCCTTCAGAACACATTACAGAACACTGTCTCTGGAAAATTCATAATGCACCCATGAAGGTAGGTAGCATCCCTCAGAAAACACCCAACCAAATGGCTAAAATTAAAGACTTGGAGTAGAATCATTGAACAATATGTATTCTTCCCGATGTAGTTGAATAGGAACAGAGATCTATGCCATGTTCTCTCTCAAACCTCATGACAAAGTAGGAGATATAGCACTAAGTGTGTCATTGACAATATCTCTTTTAATTCTTGTTGTAGTCTTGTCAGATACTTTTACTTTATAAAGCAGGAAACCAAAGCTTAGAAGAGCTGATTTGTCTTAAGTTTCATAATGAGTGAATGTTCGAACAGGACTTTAACCCAGAATTTTAACCCAGCCCAAAGCCTCTTCATGTAGAAGATGGCTTCATCTAATTTTCTGTCTTTGAAACTATGTATTTATTGGAAACTAAGGTCTATGTTCAATTGACATTAAAAATCATAAGTGATGATTGTGCAGCTTCATCATATAAATGTTTGTCTATGTTTATCTTTTGTAAGATCTTCATTTGTAAGGATGTTTTCCATAAACACATAAGGCTGGGTCTACTATATTCTGTTTGTCATTTCCTGCCTTCTACCCCTGCCATATTAAGTTTTCCTCTCAACTTCCTGAAAAATCAACAACTATGCCCTTTCAATACCTTCAAGATCTTGTTCCAACTTTCTGTGAGGAAATGATTCTTACCTGGAAGCCACATCATCGGTAACAGCGTGGTGGAAGCTGCACTCGGGTCCCTACAGCCCTGTCCTTACTCTGCTCCCTGGGACACAAGCCAGTCTTCCACCTGGAAAGTTTTTCCAGCACGGCTACTGTACTGACCTCTGTATCCCCTCAACTCCTTAAGACGTAGGGAGGGCTCATCAAAAGATCCCCTTAAAGGCCACTGCCTGGTTTGAGGGGGAAGGAGAGGGCCACGGAATTCCCACAACTCCGCAAAAATTGCAAGATCAATTCTCCAGCATCTTTAAAGAAACTAAGTATGGGGCCAGGTGTGTCTGGCAGCTTTTGAGGGTCAGCTTCTGGAGTGCCTGCACAGATGTCCTTATACTTTGTGTGGGTGCCATCTAATACTCCTTGTTCTTAGCTTTGAGGTATCCATTTGGGCTGAGACATCAGAAAGTTTTATTTTAACACCCAGTTATATACAGATTTGCTAGCTGAGCATGCAGTTGCAATGAGAAATGCTGGGGAGGAAGGAGTGGGAGGGAAGGATGCCGCAGAAGAGCGTATAGGGAAAGGAGGCGGCCAGAGACAGGCGATGCTAATGTTTAAAAGGTACAAAGGGAAAAGCACCCACATCCACAAATGAAAGAGAAATTCCAAAGTGCAGAGAAGAGATTCTGGGAGATGAGAAGACCTAGGCTGTAGGAACAAACAGGGGAGAGTTTCGAGAAGGGAATGATACATCACACAAGACCAACTCCCTTATACTTAGAGAGTTTCCAGACATTAAAAGTTAAAAGACTAACAGTTTAGCTCCCAACAAAAGAAAGAGAAATAACCTTTGAATATTTGAACTGACTCTCAGTCTCTCTTTCCATAAAGAAATTGCAAGTAAGAACGACACTGGAATACATTTTTCACTCTTGAGCTCAGCAAATGCTTCGACACTACTTTGTGATGGCAAGATAAGAGGAAATGAGTACATCATGCATTGCCAAGCAGAGTGCAGCAAGGTTCCAGGCCTGTGGGGAAACCTGGCCACGTCTGATTGACCCATGCATGTATTTACTCTTTAAAAGAGGTGATCACTCCGCTTTGCTTGAAACTGTTTTTCTCTCTGAGTCTAGGACAGCTACTTCCCTGGTTTTCCTCCTTTACCACAAGTAGTTCCTTTGAACCTCCTATCTCGGCTCTCCCACCACTGCCTGGCCCAGATAGTAGAGCGTCCTGGGCCCGCTTCTCCATCCAGGCACTCTCACTAGATCATCTCATCCAGTCCCACTGCCTGTTATTTTTTCGTGTGTGTATGTAGTAAATTACAAATAATGTACATTCCACTGTTTGAAAGTGAACAATTCAGTAGCGTTTTGTCCAACTACAAAGTTGTAAAACCATCATCACTATCTAATTCCAGAACATTTTTGTCACCCAAGAGGAAATCCGACACTTATTGGGCAGTCTCTCCCCATGCCTCCTTTACTTTGCCTTCTGGCAGTGACTACTCTGCTTTCTTTCTACAGATTTGATTATTCCGTGGAAATGAAATTATTGGATGAGTATAATTCTTTCAAGGCTCATGTAGGTTATAGCATGAGTCAGTACTCTGTTACTTTGTATGGCTGGTATTTCATTGAGTGGGTGCACCACATTTTCTTTATCTCACTTGATTACTGTGAAAAGTACTGTGAAAAACATTCATGAACAAGCTTTCATTTGAAAACCTGTTTTCAGTTCATTTGGTTCTATACCCAGGAGGGGAACTGTTGGGCCATATGGTATATTTCTATGTTCTCTGAATCCGTTCAGGCTGCCATAATAAATCACCTTATTATTTATAAATCACCTTAGCCTGGGTGATTTATAAATAATAAGATTTTATTTCTGACAGTTTTGGAGGCCGGAAAGTTCACCATGCCAGCAGATTTGGTGTCTTGTAAAAACTTGCTCTCTGCTTCAAACATGGCCCCTTCTCCCACATTCCGTTTGGCAGAGGATGAGGAAAGGGCTCTGTCAGGCCTCACTCATAAGCCTGCTGTTCCATTATGATCCAGTCACCTCCAGAAGTGCTTTCTAAACTCCTGGTGCCATCATATTATGGAGGAGGCTCCAACATGAACTTGGGATGGGTCCCCAACTTTCAAACCATTGCTTATGTTTAACAATTTGACTGCTTTTTAACATCTGTAAACTAGAATCTATATCCCTGGTCTGATCTATTCCAACCATCATGTTCAAGTATCCTCTGGCGTCCTGGCTTACAAAGTGAACTTGTCCAGCACCGAGATTTTTACTCCCAGCTTCCCCCGAACTCCTCCACCTGTCTGCTTGTCTTAGTAAACAGCATCACTCTCTACTCAAGATACTCAGAGACCCTGAAGGATTGTCCTTGTTGCCTCCTTGTCGTTCTCTGCACATCCAGCCCATCAGCACATGCAGCCAAAATGTTCTCACCCTCGTTCCTGCTGCTGCCTCAGCGGGAGCCAGTGTCGGTATCCGTCCACACTGCAGCAGATGCCGGGCCCTAGAGCTCCTTCTCCACCCTGCAGCCAACGTCATTTGTTACATGGAACATCAGTTAATTCTCCCTCAACCTTCCCACACTGTAATTTCACACTGCAATTAGAATTTAACCCAAACTAAGTTCTGTGAGGCAGGGCCTGGTTCCAGTTTCCCTTACTCTTCTCCCTTCATTAGGGTGTTTTGCCTCACTGCTCATGTTTATATTTTACAATATGTATTTATTTTATGGCCAGATAATAACTGTACCACTTTATAGGTATAGTGCAATATTTCAGTATATTTATGCATTGTGTACATGTTATACATTGTGTATTGATAAACTGAGGATATTTGACTATCCGTCATCTCAAATATTTATCATTTCTATCGCCTCTCAGTCTTTTGGCTAAGATCAAGTGTAGTATCAAATATTTATCATTTCTTTGCTACAAGATCATTCAAAATCCTCTCTTCTGGCTATTTTGAATTATACAACAACATATTGTTAACTATAATCACCCTTCTGTATAATAAAACATCAGAACTCTTTTTCCTATTTGGCTGTGATTTTGTATCTGCTGAAGCTATCTGTCCCATAACCCCTTTCCCTTCTCCTGCCCAGCCTCTGAGAGCCAAAATGCTTCTCTCTACTTACATGAGCCCAACTTTTGTAGATTTCACACACGAGAGAAATCATGCAGTATTTATTGTCCTGTGCCTGGCTTAGTTCAGTTAACCTTCTGATATCCATTGTAACCCATATTGCCAAAAATGACAGGATTTCATCTTTATTTTTTAAGGCTTAATGATATTCCATTGCCATATATGTCATATGTTTTCCTTATCCATCCATCATTTGATAGACACTTAGGCTGGTGCTATATCTTGGCTATTGTGAATAGCGCCAAAATAAACATGCGAGTGTAGGTATCTCTGTGATACACATTTCACTGCCTTCTACCCAGTAACAAGATTTCTGGATCATAAAGTAATGTACTTAATATTTTGGAGGAAGCTTCATACTGCTTTCTGTAATGGCGGTATTGGCTCACATTCCCACCAGTTCTGTGTCAGATTTCTCCTTTCCTGTATCCTTTCCTGCATTTGCCTTTTCCCCCTTATTACAGCCTTTTTAACTGGGGTGTGTATTTTTATGTTAACTGTCTGCCTTTCTAATTCCCTTCTCCAATATAAGCTGTGAAAGAACAGAGATTTTGTCCATTGTGTTCTTGTCCAGAGCCTAGAACAGTGCCTGGCATATAAAAGGCACTTTTTTTTTTTTTGCTATTAATGAGGGAGAAAAAGTTCATACACTTCACCTGACCTTACACAAACCCTCTTAGCCCTCTACTGTCTTTCACTTCTCTTCTCTTACTACTAGCATATTTCTAGAAAGTGTGCAGAATACCCAGTGTATTTATTCACTGTTTCTTCCCTCTGCAATCTCCAGCCATCCAGTGTTTGCCATGGCTACCATTCAAAATGCTTCCTCAAAGATGCCTAGTAACTCCATGGAAATCAAAACTAGCATCTTTCTAATAATAAATAGATGCTTTCTTTCTGTAGCATCTGACAATATTAACCCTGGTCATACTCATGAATCTTTTTTAGCAAGTTTACCTGTCCTGGCATGAGGCCTGGGAATATAATAATCCTGGGAATCCACTGTGCAAACTCCAGATAGTGCTGGTGACTTCCGGAATGGGCTGGGGCTTCCCAGCTACTTTCTCTTGGTAAGCGGGCTGGCTTGTGTCACAGTTCAGAGCAGTTGGCTAGACTGGTAGCATAAGCCACCCAGCAGAAGAGCAAAGGGAGCTGCTTAGAGCTCACTCAGATGGTACCTTTGTATGAGGGGCATGGGCTCTTGGACTGCCTACCTCTCCTATCTGCTAGCTGAATGCCTCTGGGCAAGTTACTGCACCTTAAGTCTTCCAGGTTTTTGTCTGAAGATTGAGCAGAACCCCTGTGATTTCTCAAAGCTGTTACAATGCTGCAGTCAGGACGTGCCCAGAACACTCACCTAGCTGGGGTGCCCCACTGCCTTCATCATTGGATCTGGCATTCAAGCCCCCATCTCATGTTTCTTAGTAGTTCCTGGGCTCCCTCACGGGTTCTGCCAGCCCAGCAGACCAGGTCCTATGCTTTGGCCCATGCTTTCTATGGCATTTGATAAGTCTATTCTTCTTAAGTTTGTTTTTTTCTGTATTTTTTCAAAAACAAGAAACATGCATTGATTTTTAAATCAGGCACAAACCTGAACACTACCATTGTTTTGAGTGCCTACTGTCCCTTTAAAAGCTCTGCGTTGGTCACTCTATCCTTTGAATGGCCACAACATTTTTTTTTTAAAAAGCTCTCCTGAGCTTGCAGTACTTAGCTTTGAAATATCAAAGACAAGTATATGTGAAGACATGATGCATATATATAACCCATTGTTACAGCACTCAAAACTGCAAGCTATCGGAGAACGTAGTCTTATTTTTTGCTCATCTAGGTATTTCCATTTTGGTGACTGATGACTATTAGACTGTCTTACTCATGGTTTAAATAAATATTTGTTCAATGGAATTGTTAGCCAATGCATGTAAGAACAATCAAGACCTACATGCTTTGTCTCTTATGAATAGAATAAAAATAGCCCATGTAATTAATCAGCTGAACTGATAAAATGTTTGTTCTTTGGCTATAAAGAGATCATTTAGTAGCTGTCCCTTTCTACATCCGGAAATTCAGTGCCATTTGAATGAATGAGTAACGGCAACAGTTATTAGAGTGTCTCAGTTCATATCTATTTTTTTTTTTTTTGCCTTGCTCCCCCACGAAAGATACTTGAGATACTTTACAAGGGGCATGTTCTGCAAGCATTGTGGAGCTGCCCCACCTCCCCAGACGCTCAGAACACTAATTGCAAAGGAATGTTTATTCCAGGCAGACACTTCACTTCAAGGATTGCAATCCTTCAAAGTACTGTGGGTGATTTCAGTTTTCCTTGCCTCTTATTTTTGTGGGGACAGTGTCACTATGAGGAGATGAACTCCACCTCACCAATTTTCACTTCCTGTGAGGTCAATGAGGGAGAGCTAAGAATTATTGTTTTGCTTTAATCTTACTGTTAGGAATGGAAGGCTGAATAAGACAAATCAGCTACTGTTTACTTGATCATCTGTTTGAATTTTTCATTCTTTAGCTCGGAGCCAAAAATTCTTGTCACATTTTTAATAATTGTGATCATCACTGAACAACCTTCTCTATACACCTTCTGATTGTGCGGAAGTCTATATAAATTAAATCCGTTCCTCTCTAAAAGGAACTTACAATTTAAAACAATTTAGAAGCCAGCAGTCCTCAGCTGGGAGAAATTTTGCAACCTTAGAGTACCTCTGCTGATGTCAGGAGGCATATTTGGTGGTCAAGGCTGGGAAAGAGGGTTGTGGGTAGAACTCTGTGGTACAGCATTTGCCTAGGATATGTCACCCTGGGTTTGATCTTTAGTACAGCAATTTATCAATCAATCAATGCCAAATCAAAATAACAACAGTAGCAAAAACAGGGTGGAATGTACAGCTAGAATCTAGTGAGTAGATACCAGGAGTCCTGCTAGATAGCCTGTCAAGCATAGGCCTCTACAATAAAGAATTATTTGGCCTAAAATGTCAGTAGTTGTTTCTCTTATGTGAGATACAGAGTAAAAATAAAGAGGAAAACAAAAGGTAGCTAATCGAAGTAGGCAGATAGATCTTTCTAAAAGGGGAGAAGGATCAAGAGATGGGGAGAGGTGGGATAGGAGATTAAAAAAAAGGATTTGGGATGTGTTAAGCACATGTACCAACTCCACACAAGGAATGTCAACATTGTGTACTGCAAATGTGTGCAACGAAATTTAAAAAAGGAAAGGGATCAAGAGATGGTGGATGAGGGAGGGAGAGAAGGGAAAGGACCCGAAAGAAGGAATTAAGATGTGTTGTGTGCAGGTACCAACTTCCCACAAGGACTATAAACATTATGGACTACACCTATGTACTAATAAGCTAAACTAAAACTTTAAAAATTATGGTTACATATATTTCAACCTAATATTTTTATGAAGTTGAATAAAGCATGTTTTCTATGATTCCTTAAAAAAAATGTCATTAGTGCTTTGATTAGGAAACCCTGGTACAGACATATGGACTCAAATGTACAAGTAGTTTAAAAATGATGGATTTAAGAAATGTATATGCTAAAGGCAAGCTTGGAGGGATGACAGAATCAGCAGACAATTGACGAGCCCAGGTGGCAGAGTTAACTTTCTTCCAGTATTGGAGCAGGCTTTGTGAGGGGGTGATAAAGAGTGCCCGAGAGATTGCTTGGGATTCCAAAGACCTTCAGTTGTCCACAGGATGCATTAAAATCATTCTGATTTTTGACATCAGGATCAGAAAACTGCCAGTACTTCAGAGATAATCACCACTGATGAGCACTTCGAATTGGAAGACACGGACTTTGTTCTGTGATTGTGAAATTACTCGCGGAGGCCAGAAACAACTTAAAGTTCAGAGGCATATTAATTCAAAGACTGAAAAAGAGGAACCATTCAGCCAGCTCAAAGAAATCATTGCATCATTTCCTTGTATGTGGTTCGGGTTAAAAATAACCTCTAATCCTTGTCAAGAGTTGAGTGTCTTGTCAGAGAGAATTAGGGAATTACCTCAGAGCCAGGTTATAGGGTGAAGTAGAGAAAGAACAATTCATCAAGGAAGAAATGGCTTGCTGAATTTTAGGATTAAAGTTAAAGTGGTGCTAAGGGAATCAGGATGGAGACAGGAAATGGGGGAGGAAGGTGCCTGGGTGCGTGTTCATGGGATTGTAAATTGGAGGAAGAGGTGCACCAGATCCAACAATACACCTGCCCACGGGTCTGGCAGTGCTGGGCAACTGGGTGTGCTCTCTTCTCGGTCTTGGGCAGTCTGCCTCCGCCTTCCATGCTCACAGAGACAGGGCATAAACCTCAAGCTCTGTGCTCAGAGGGCCATGAAATAAAACATGGGAAGGATTTAAATTAGACTGAGCCTCCAGGTCATACTAGCACCACAACATCACAGCACAGCAGGGAAAGAACGCTTTCTCTGCAGGGCCACGGCAGCACACGTGAAAAGGCAGTGGCGAGGGACAGCATATGTCAGGCAAAGGTGGCTTTCTGACCTTCAGAGAGAGAGGCTGGAGACTCCAGCCAGCTGGCAGCCTCCTCCTGTTTGCCACCCCATAAAGCAAAAACCAAACAGAGGGGCTGTGACTGTGTCCTGCATTCTCATTCTAGGCACTCAAAAACCAAACAGAGGGGCTGTGACTGTGCCCTGCATTCTCATTCTAGGCACTCAAACACTGGCAAACCTGACCAAGTGTTGTGACATCCAAGCCACTGTCCTCCAGGTTTGTATAATTTCATTTTGTGGTTTCCTTGCAACTTGGGACTAATCTTACTGCTCTGGAAACAACCAATTGGGCCCCTGCTACTCAATCATTTTAGGGTGCTTGTGAGTATGCATATTATAGAAATCAGTACTCAAAGATGAAGGATGGTGACAATTGAGTTTTTTTTTTTTGAGGTTACATCGTACTGAAGTTGAGGACAGTCTACACATCTGACCTTGGTTTTGTTTTGTTTTGTTTTGACTAAAAGCCACAGTCATTCTGAGCATGACTTTCAATGCATGAGCAATACCGCAATGTCCTGCGTGATAAAGCAACAGAGATGTGTTTTTCTTAGAACAATCTAACTCACCTGGTAGAGTAGAAGGGACACTGGCTGGACTTTGGTTTAGACCCTAACTTGCCAGTTGCTAGTGATAGGTCCTTGAATGGTCACTTCATTAATTTTGTCAGCAGGATGGAAATATTATTCCTTACTTTCCATAACTATAACGTGAAAAGAGTGAACTGTTTGCATAGTAGCTCCTATTTGGTGGACACTTAATAAATAGTATTAATTATTTATTATCATATATGTTTTGTATTAGAAAAACAGTATCTCTCAGAGACAACTTTCCATCAATGATTACATGGAATTGTATAATACGCCACAAACCATACATCTACCTAGAGTAATTATAACAAAACAACTACATTTATCATCAGCATAATGATCAAAAACCTTCTGTGAAGCCCTCAGCACATAGAGTTAAAACATGCTCCCATGCTTGAGAGTTCTGTAAGCAATAGGAGATTCAAGATAGGTCTGCCTAAGTCAGTGTAAGTACTCTGTTAGAGAAATGAACTATAAAGAGTATGACATTGTTCGGCTTGAAGGCCAAGGAGATTTGGTCAGCAGAAGTATGCAGTAGCTCAAGGGAAATACTGGGACTCCAGCCAAAAACTTCTGACCTACAGACAGAGAAGAAACTCTGGGAACTGAAAGGTCTCTTATCGCATTTTAATTCAAAAAATAAAACCTTACACTACACTCGGAATCTATAAATGGAATGAGATATCAGGAAGAGTGGTTCTCAGGTGATAAATAGCACATTTGGCAAAGAGCTTTACTTTCCACATGTGGCATGCTGAAGCAAGAAATTCTTTCTCTGAGTATTCCCACCAAGTTTATCATAAAAACAGATGGATGATAGGAACTTAATGATAATGTCATGTATTTATATAACAATCATAATGCCAGGGCACTTTGATATACAGGAGCTTAAAAGTGGGGAGAATTATTCACTGATGGTCTGTCTCTCTATCCATCCATCTATCCATCCATCTATCCATCCATCCATCCATCCATCCATCCTCCCATTCACCTGCTCACTCACCCATTCAATTTCTTCCCAGCCATTCATCCATCCATCCATTCAGTCAACATTAATTAAATGCATACCTTTTACCAGGCATTTAGCTGGAGGTCAAAGCTATATAGTTAGAAGGATTCAATCCCACTCCCCAAGGATTTTACAAAACACCAGGGAAGATAGTCAAAAAGAAAAGATTTCATAATTCATTGAGTTACACGTGGGTTGGGCATACAGCAGACTTTTCTTAAATAGTGTATGAAAAAAATAAATCACAGGTGTATGGCAAGAGATGCCATTTATGAGTTCCACTCACTTTTAATTGGAGAGTAAGGGAGTTGGAGCCTGATTTTTGGCATTTTAGGGGAAGCGACTGTACCACGTAGGTGGCTGTTGCCTCTCTTTCTAGCTCATGTTCATCATCTCCAGAGGAAATGGCCTCTGAGGCTTGGAGTCTTTAAAGGAGCCAGTTCTTCCCTGTAAGCTGTCTTCACTTCAAGTGAGGGAGGGTTATTTACTGCATACCTCCTAGCTGACGATCCCTGTGGAGGGAACATAGGAATCACATTCACTTTCAGCCGCTGAGTGGGCTGGAAGGGAGCCGTCTGTGTGTCTTCTCCCTTTATCTAGTACATGGGGAGGGCGGGAGTGTATTTTTAAAAGAAATACTCAAAAAGTGTTTAAAAATACCACAAATGCAATTCCCAAATTGCACTTATTCATATCAAATTGCTATTTATTGTTCCTTTTACTTTGTATTTTGTGTGTTGTGCCAAGGATTTAGCCCTGAATACTTTGACTTTTTGGAGTTGGAATTATAAACTACTTCAGAAACTCTCGTGCTGTTTTTTGGAAAACAAACAATCAAAAGATGGAATGCAGTGTCTTATCCATTTTAAACATTGGCAAAACTGACATTCAGTTTCATATTACTGTGAATTATAATAACTTTTACTTACTTGGATTTGATTTGTAATTTTGACATGAACTGGTGAGAGCTAGAAGACTATTAGGCTCACACCCCTGTCCCTGTGCCTGGCTTGGATCAGAGAGGTTCTAGAGATTTGAGATGTGAAAGTAATTACTGTGAGACACACCATGACTAATCAAATTACTGAGGCCACAGCGCACAGAGTGTTCCATTCCATTCCACACTTGCGGAAAACATCCCATCCATTCTAATTTGGCCATTGTCATTGGGGTAGACAAAGAATCAATCAAATCAACAAGTATTTATCTAGGGCTTATTACACACTTAGCACAGTTCCAGGGTACTATTTGGAAGGGAAAGAGGGAGAGGGTGAAAGTTGTCTAAGACACATTCTTCTTTATATGAACAAAGAGGAGAATGGCAGTCTTTGCCTTCAAATACTACCTGTCTGCCTTGATGGGTAGCTTTGAATGACTCCACGATTTCAGGGTACAGAGTTGGCAATATTATAACTGCTTTGCATTTTCAAAGTGAAATGAGTTATTTGGGGGAGAAAAAGCCCATAGATCTATTGTACCAGTCTGGTGTTTTCTCCTTACAATTGCTGATTGATTTTGGCAGCAGAGGAAGGACTCTACATCCTGTCTCTGAGGTGCACAACAGGGAGAAAGGGCCTCGTGGGAACTATTTCTTCCACGGGATCTCCACGGCTGAGTGGGTGAGAAAAGGACAAGCCAGCCATGCTTGCCAAGTGGGATTGTGTCGCCTCTTTAGGCTCATGGAGCTGACAAGGAGGCAGATAGATAGACTCGGATGTTCTGTCCATATTCTTGGAAAAGGAGGAAGTGCCAAGGTTACATAATAGCCCGAATTTATGAGAAGTCCAGACTCTTTTTCTATGAATAAAGTCACAACTGAGAAATATAAGAGAAGTTTTTCTCTTGTCCTGCCAGGCTACAGAGGCATTTCAAAACATCTATAATTTTTAAAACTTCATTGAGGTATAATTCATATAGCATTAAATTCATCTCTTCTAAGTGTGGTTCAAGAAGTTTTAGTAATTTATAGAGTTGAACAACTATCACTGCAATCCAATTTTAGAATACTTTAAATATCCCCAAATTCCCTTTAACCCATTTGCAGTTAAACTCCACTCACACCTAGGCCCAGGCAACCACTGATCTGCTTTTTATCTAGAAATTTTCTATGAATGGAATCATAAAATATGTTGTCTATTATGCTTGGCTTCTTTCACCACTTAGCATAATGTTTTCAAGGTTCATGCGTGCTGTTCTGTGTATCAGTGCTTCATTCCACTTTATTGATCAATAGTTCCACTGGACGGACAATTTTGTCAATTCACTCATCAGTGGATGGATGTTTAGATCTTTCCTAGATTTTATTGTAACATCCAGTGCCACTGATAATTTGAATACAGGACACTATGTTTTTTTTTTTAATTTTATTTTAAAGACAAAAGAATGGAGACATATGAACCAGAAAAGCCATAAACAATACAGAAAATACAAAGTTATACAGAATATAGTAGGGAATTAGCACTGGTTGTTGTATTCCATAGTTATCTTCACATTAATTAACACAAAAACATTAAAGGAAATACCAAATAATAGAGAAGATAGTAGGGAATTTGCACTGGATGCTGTACAGTATAAAGCTATCTTCACTTCTGTTAATACAAAAACAATTGAGGAAATACAGAATTATAGAGAACATAGAAGGAAATTAGCTCTGGATGCTGTCCTACATAATGTTACCTTCACCTTTGTTACTCAGTTACACAGATGATGGCCCATTTGATCATTCAATTTTTCTCCTCCCTCATCTCCGTTCCCCTACCACTCAATCATTCAACTTTCCTGTGATTATAATTGTACTCCTGGGTTTATCTATATCCTTGAACTCTCGCCTTGGGAAGAGATATAGCTGCCTCAGACTATACTATAACATACATGGGTGTATACAAACTGCCATGGGTGGAGGTGGGAAAGCACATATGCTCACAGCGGACCACCTGGCTCCACCCTGTCGTCGTGCTATGGGTGGGGGCGGGTCCAGTCCATGAGGTGGCCTGAGCAGGGCCCACAGCAGCACAGCTGCGGGGCCCACAAGGGAGCAGCCATGGGGCCCACAGTGGCACAGCTGCGGGGCCCACTGCGGAGCACCCGCGGGGCCCGCAGTGGAGCAGCCGCGGGGCCCACTGCAGAACAGCCGGGGGGCCCACTATGTTTAAATGGCAATGTAACTGCTTCTAATTTTGAGTCACTTGCATTGCTGCACCAGTTCTAAGAGAGTCTTACATTACCTTCGTGCAGTATAAGTACAATGAAAAGTGGGAAGGCTGCCAAGTAGATGTGCCCAGTTCAGACTTCAGTTATAGCAAGTGAGTCAGATCATAAAGGCTTGTAAAGAGCCAGATATCCCTCAAAGTCAAAGAAAGTTGCCCAAAGACATTCTTACTTTTTCCATTATCATACCTGTTTTCTCATTCTTGAAGTACTTCCTTACTCTGGCTACCAAGTACTCCATTCATTCATGAAATAACTCCCTCGTTCCTATCCATTTCACAAATGTGTCATGGATATTTCCTCTGTGTTAAGGCATGGTGCCAGGTGCTAACAGAGATCTACAAAAACAAAACAAAAACAAAAACAAAAAAGAAAGACACATGATTGTAACTGGTTCAGCACAGGTACCTGTCAGCTTTTAAAATATTTTTGACTGAAACTCAGTAAAAGGTATGTATTTTTGTATGTACTACCTATGCATGCAGAACCAAGACACAGTCCCATAAGACGATACAAGATGATACTCAACATTATCACATAGCATGCAGTGCTATTTTCTATTTCATTTAAAAAAAATAGTTGCTTCAACCCCTGAATGAATATTACCAAACACACATGGGTTTGCATCTTGAAATTTAAAAAAGTCCTAATGTTTTAGGACTCTGCTTATGCTTTAGAGGACTATGCTTATCACATAGAAGAATAGAGAATGCAAAAAAATAGGAGTGGGGTGTGTGTGTGTGTGTAGAACACACAGATGATGTGAGGCCCTTTGTGATATAAAGGACCTCTTTTAAGCACTCATTAGTCTGGTTTCTGCCACACTTTGACCACTGTCATTGCTATAGTAAGTATTGGGTGTTGAAGAAGCAGAACTGCTAAAGGGTGGGGGTCACTTCAGAGATTTTGAGGAGGACTCTTCCTTCCTTCTTCCAGCTACAAACCCAATTTTGTAAAACAAACACATCTTATTCTAAATTTACTGTCCTTAGATTGGATCGTTCTCTTTGAGTAGCTGAAACTTAAAAGAATGGGATTGATCTTATGCTAAAAATGTTGGCTGGCTGTCCTTTCTCTGAATGAATAACTTTCTTTGGTTCACCCCTCACCATAGTGTAGTCCTTTAAAAATTCCTGTTGTTATCTGTTTATGCTCAACTATCTTTTTTTTTCTTGGTACGAGGAATCAAACCCAGGACCTCTTGCTCGCCAGGCAGGTGCTGTGCCTCTGAGCTCTCTCCCCAGCCCTCAACTATCTTTCTTAAGAAATACCTAAAACTGAGCACCAGAGCAAAGAGTTCCTTTCAGCAAATGCCACAAAAATCCTCTTTGGTGGTGCTTGTCTTTTCCTTATGGTTGAGGATATCTAGTTCCATGGCAGGGTTTTGGGACACAGTAGCTTTGCCATAGGCTGTGTGCTTTTTAAAAAGTATTTAGTAAGAGTTTATCACTGACTGAGCATTTTACATAATTTGTCTTACTCTTTTCTCAAAATGAACCAATGAAGTAGACACCCTTACCCCCATTTCCTGACACAGATTGAGCAACCCTAATCTGAAGATCTTAAGCTATAAATGTTCCAAAATCCAACTTTTTGAGCATTAATCTATACGTGAAAAATTCCAAATCTGACTTCATGGGATAGATTATAGTCAAAATAGAGGTAAAAATAATATAGGAAATTAACTTCAGGCTATGTGTGTAAGGCTTATGTGAAAGAAATGAATTAAGTGAGTGGCTTGGGTCCCATTCACAAGAATCTCCTTATGTACTTGAAAAAATTTAAAGATGTGAAAAAAAATAACAAAATCCTAAACGCTTCTGCTTGCAAGTGTTTCAGATAAAGGATACTCAACCTGTAAGAAAATGGGGCTCAGAGCCAGCAGGCAGCTGACACAAGAGCACAAAGCTGGGATGCGCATTAACAGCAAGAAGTCAACACACATTAATGACAAGCTATTACATGGAGCAGTTGAGGCCACAAGGCTGAGACGCCATCCCCATCCGGAGAAGTTCGTGACATCATACAACGCAACATGGAAACAGACCGGAAGACTGGACAGCTGTGTGAAGTTGATCAGTGGCGCAGGCTGAGGAATGGGAAGTCTGTTCTGTGGGAAGTGGGGACCCCTGGAGGTTTCTGAGCAGGACAGGCCCTTGTCAGCAGATGCTGGCTTGATCTAGCAGCAGGCAAGAGGTGCTGAGCAGCTGGTTCAGCAAGGCGGTGGTGGGAAGGGAGAGAGGAATGTTGGGAATGCGGGAGGACGCAAGACCAGACTTGGTGGCTGATTTTGCCCAGGCATCACATTTATTTTTCCGCTGTGGTGGCTGCAAGAGTGACCCTTCCAGGGCCATCCGACATAAGCCTTTCAGGAAAGTCCATGAGCTCTTTCTGCCTTTAGGGGAACCCTGTTGCTTCTTGCCTCAGCTGCTGCTGAATTAGGCTGGAGATTTATTTCCTTGAGCATCGTGAACTCATTAGTTTGTGTGACAAGTTTAACTGCTTGCCACCACAACACATCACTTCACATTTTCCTCTATTGCATTTAAGCTATTTTGGAGCCTGTGATTTTCCTTGCTTTGGTCCAAGTTACACGGTGCCGTTGGTTGTGTGGTTCAATCTCTGCAATATGCTACGCCCATCTGCCACCCTTTCCCAGACTGTTTAGCTTCAAAAATCTCGAGTGAAGCCTTCCACAGCAGTGGATTCCCATTTTCCGTGCTTCAGCCTCACCTCACAGCTTCCCTCACTCGAGGCCTTGTACTCCCAAACCAGAGGACTACCGTTAGGACTGCCCATCAATTTGACCATGGTAGTGTCTGCCATTTTGACTGTAGTGGCTTCTGCCCACATGTAGCGGCCCAGCGTTTCAGCTGTAGTTGTTTAGTGGGCTCAAAATTCTCAAGAGAGAGGAGAAATGGCTCAAACACTCCATTGTTCAGAATTATTGGGATTTTAGAGTTAAAACAAAATAGCAAACAACTATAGAATCTAGACTACATTTGCCCCCTGAGAAATGGCCTAATGAGGAGAGACTTCTACTGACTTTCCAAGTAGGAGAGACAGTCAACTGGGAAAATCAGGATTGGGGAGCTGGAATGAAATTCCCTGGTTGCCAAATCTGGGCAAGCTGATTTAACAGTCTCTTGGACTTCAGGCCTGTGGTCTGTAAAATGGGGACAGAAATCTCAGTTGCCTTTGCAAATTCTAATAGTTAGTCTCTCATTTCCTTGGAAGAATAGCAGAATGGATAAGAATGTGGCCTCCGGATCATCAAGTGTTCAACTCCTGTCCGTGATTACTAGCTCTGCTTGCGTCAAGACAAGCCCACATCAAAGTGCCTGTGCTCCATCTACCCACAGGGAGAGTGCGGTCCTTGTGACTGTAGAGTGAGCTGATGTTTACAGCGCTCAGGATCCCAGGGATCTTAGGAGCCACCAGAGGGTCAAGGGCTCAGACCTGTGCTTGACACCTATTTCCTTCCCATGCTTCTTTCTCAGATGAAGCCTCTCGTACCACTGAGATCGGCTGCCAGTGAGATCTGGGGTTATCATTTTTAAGTTCTTCTTGTGACTTCTGAGAAAGCCACAGAGCAGTAATCCACAAGCTCCTCTGCCTGGATAGATCAGTGTGGCAGTTAAGCTTTCCAGCAGGCCTGTTCCCTTAGAGGAAAAGACGTTAGTTCCCTTTGGGCTTTATAATCATGATAAAATATACACAACTGGAGATGGATTACTTTAGACAAATTCAAGTGTTCGTGCAGGACATGAAGTTTGGTAAGTACAAAACAGCACTGAGTGAGTGCACTCACTTTACCCTGACCACATTACCACCTTTTAGCTCCCAAACTTCTTCATCTTCCCAGACTGAAACTTGGAACCCATTAGGCACTAACTCCACATTGCCCCCCCCAGCTTCTTGTGCCTCTCTATAAATCTGGCAACTGTAAGTTCCTCAGATGAGTACAGTTATACAGTATTTGCCCTTTTGTGACTGGCTTATTTCACTTAGCATTATGTCATCAAACTTCACCCATGCTATAGTAGCATGTGTCAAAATCTCATTGCTTTTGAAGACTACATAGTATTCCATTGTATGTCTAAAACATTTTCTTATTCATCCATTTATCAGTTGAAGGACATTTGCCTTGTTTTTACCCTTTGGCTATTGTGAATAATGCTGCAATGAACATTAGTGTATAAATATCTTTTTTATTCCCTCAGGCAACTTCATGATTTATTGTGGTTAAAAAAATACAAAACACAAAATTTACCATTATAATCATTTTTAGGTATGCAAGTCTGTAATGTGAAGTATATTCAGATTGTTGTAAAACAGACACCCAGAACTTTTCCAGCTTGCAAATCTGACATCTATATCCATTAAACATTCCCCCTTTTTCCTCCCCCACCTTAACCTTGTATTTCTGATTTGTTTCTGTGAGTTTTACTACTTTCTATACCTTATATTTGTATTTTTGTGATGGATTATTTCACTTAACAGAAAATCCTCAAGTTTCACCTGTGCTGTAGCACATGACAGAATCTTCCTCTTTTCAAAGGGTGACTGATATTCCAGTATATATCATTCCTCTGTTCATCTACAGACAAATGTATGTGTAGCTGCTTCTGCCTCTTGGTTCCCATGAAAACACTGCCATGCACATATCCTTCAGGACCTTGCTTCCAGTTCTCCAGGAATGTACAGAAGTGGGGAGGCTCGATCACACGATAGTTCCATGGTGAGGGATTTGAGGAAACATGTATTGTTTTCTAGCTGCACTGTACTACAATCTCACCCACAGGGCACAGGGTGCCAAGTTCTCTATATCCTCATCAATATTTATTTTTTTAGTTTAAAAAAATAGTAGCCATCCCACTGGATGGGTGTGAGGCACTAACTCACACCTGTTATGCCTTAAGTTGCATTTCTCTAATGACCAGTGGTGCTTAGCTGCTTTTCATATGCTGTGGGGCACATGTGTGTCATCTTTTGAGAGATGTTTGCTCAAGTCCTTTGCTTAATTTTTAACTGGGTTACTTTTTGGCTTGGTTTCATTGGTTTTGTTGTTAGGTTGTATATAGATTCTAGATATTATTCCCTTACCAGATGATTTTCAAATATTTTCTCCTATTCCATAGGTTGCTGACTTAGTTCCTTTTCTCACTGCTGAAACAAAATGCCCAACAACCACAAGTTAAGGGAGGAAAGGTTTATTTAGCTCACAGTTTGTCCAGGTTTCAGTCCATAATCGGCTGGCTCCAAGGTAGGGTGGCTTGGCAGACGGGCACCTAGAGAATAGTTCATGGTGGCCACAAGGTAGCAAAAGCAACAAGGGAGGGTGAAACAAGCCTCTTTCCTTTCCTTATATTGTATGCAGGCTACACACCCTTCATCCTAGCCAGAACTATGCCAAAAGGCAATTTAAATTGTTTTCTTATTATTGTATCAGGGTATGTTTATATTGTAGCATAATGGTATTTGTTTTGGGAAATTGGTGCATGCATGTAACATACCTTGCTCCTTTTCAATCCCTTCATGCCCTGCTCCCAATCTCCTTTCCTATCCCCATGAGTCTTTTAGTTTCCTATCATTATTTATTTATTTATATTACAGGTCTCTGGCTTATTTTTGCTAGCATGATGTTCTGAAGTTCCACCCATTTTCCTGCAAATGCCACGATTGTGTCCTTCGTTATGGATGGATAATATTCCACTGTGCACACATACCTCATTTTCTTTATCCATTTATCTGTGACAGGCATCTAGACTGTTCCCAGAGCTTAGTTACAGTAAATCACGCTGCGATAAGCATGGGTGTGTTTGTATCACTCTCTCTCTCTCTTTCTCTCCCTCTCTCTTTCTCTCCCTCTCTCTCTCTCTCTCTCTCTCTATATATATATATATATATATATATAATTTGTCCTTTTGAGACAGGGTCTTGCTATGCAGTTCAGGCTGGCCTTGAGCTCACTTTGTAGCCCAGGCTGGTCTCGAACTTGCAAAGATTCTCCTGCCTCAGCCTCCCCAGTGCTGGTATTACAGGGGTGCACCAGGGGTGTGCCACCATGCGCAGCCACGTATCACTCTGCTACGATCAATGTCTTTAATTCTTTTGGGAATGTACTCAGGAGAGGTATAACTGGGTCAAATGGAATTCTATTGCTTTAGTTTTTTGAGGAATCTACATACTGATTTCCACAGTGGGTGTAGTAGTTCACATTCTCACCAACAAGATAGGAGAGTTCATTTTCTGGGGCATCCCACCAACGTTCATCCGTGTTTTGTCTTCTGGATGACAGCCATTCCAACTGGGGTAAAATGGAATCTCAAAGTTGTCTTCATTTGCATTTCCCTAATGGCTAAAGAGGCCAAACATGTTTTCATGTACTTAGTGGCCATTTGTTATTCATCTGAGAGAGGTCCAGTTGATTCATTTGCCTGTTTTTGATGGGGTAATTTGTCTCTTGGAGTTGGTAATTTTATTTCAAAACAAAAGAAGGGTGGTTATTTTTTCAGTGTACAAGTTTAAGTCTAGATAAACTTTTAAATTTTTTAAAACCAATGAAATGAATCAGTGGGAATCATAGTAAATCATAATACAATAAATTATAGTATCTTTTCATTTGGATTAAGAGGAGCAACGGTCATGATGTTAATTTGAGAATAGCCAGGAACTGGGGAGGATGAGCAGTGTAGCATTAGCAGATACTCTAGTCTGTCTGGGCTGTAATTCTAGGTCCACACCTTCTAGTCGTATAACCTGAATGGCTCACCCAATGCCCCAAGCCACAATTCTTTTTTTTTAAAATAGGACATTAACAGCTTTTATCATGTGCTGAAAGTCAGGTGAGGTAGTGCATGTGAAATGCCTTAGGGAGTACCTGGTGCAAAGTAAGTATGTGCTCAACAAAGCAAGGCCATCTCTCTTCTGCAGTCAGCCCTCAGTATCTGTGGATTCCACATCCATGGTATAACCAATCTCAGATGAAAAATATTAGGGAAAATGGTTCTGTACTGAACACGTGCAGTCATCACTCCCTTAACAATATATACTGCCATATACATTGTATTAAATATAATAAGTAATCTAGAAATAAAGTGTAGGAGGATGTGTATAGGCTATATGTGAATGCTCTGCTATTTTATATGATGAACTCGAGCATCCTTAGCTTTGGGTTCTTTGGGGGTCCTAGAACCAATCTCTCATGAATACTAAGAGACAACTGTACTCGTATGCTGACCGATCTTCACAACTATTCCAGAGGATTTTATTAAAAAAGCATGATAGCAAAAACCATAAAAACAGCGAAAACACCAGTGGTTGGTAGTGATTGCATGGGTCAGTAGGGCTATAAATGTATAAATGACTGAAGGATGGGGCATTTTTAGAGCAGCAGAACTATTCTGTATGACAAGGAAGGGTACATATTATTGTACATTTGTCAAGAAAAAATATATATACAAGATAGCTAAGATAATTGTATTACTAATTTCTGTTGTTTTTTTGAAAGGAACAGTTAATGCTTAATTTTTTTCAACCAATTTTGCATGCTTATATCTGGTAATCTGAAAACTACTTTGAAGATAACAGTATACAATATAACAGCCATTGTTGATTTCCATCAGCTTGTTTTCTGTATAATTTTTAATGTTTTTAAAAAATTATTCTCTTTAAAATTAAAGACAAGAAAAAACTTGCAGGATGTTCCACTCCAAGAATAAGCCAGGAGTGTATGTAGCCTTTGGGTAGTAATAATGTATTTTTTTTTTTTGAGTACAAAGATCTGTATCTATTTATTTATTTATTTATTTATTAAATTTTAAAAGTAAAAGAACAAAAACACTAACAAACATACACACAGTAGCACAAGAACAGTACAAAAACCAAACTACAGATAAGGTGGCAGGAGATCAACAATGGTTGTTGTCTTACACGTTGGTAGCTTCAAAGTGTATACTCAGGACAATACAAATAGACATACAAGATTGATCAAACAACTAATCACCGATTGTTCCCCACATCAAAATGAGACAACAGTGCAACCATGTCAGCCATCCCACACATACATACACACCTACACAGCTATCCCCCTCTTCTTCCTCTCCTTCCCTTCATCCCGATTGCTCTCTACCCTTGAGCAGTCGCCCTTCATACCTCCCAACCTATATTCTTACCTCCAGGTTCCTACACTAATGATACTATACGCTGTTTACACATGCACATCTGGTTTACCTCACGAGTATGGTCTCCAATTGTGACCATTTGCCTATAAAAGCCCCTAGATTGTCTTTCTTTACAGCTGAATAATATTCCATTGTGTAAAAATGCCACAGTTTTTTAATCCAGTCCTCTGTGGATGGACATTTGGGTTGTTTCCATGATTTAGCTATTACAAATTGTGCTGCTATAAACATGGGTGCACATATGTCACAGTGATATGCTGTTTTCAGATCTTCTGGGAAAATCCCCAGAAGGGGGATAGCTGGGTTGAGTGGGACCTCTAGACCTAGTTTGCTGAGGAATCTCCAAACCGATCTCCACAGTGGTTTCACCAGTCTGCATTCCCACCAGCAGTACAGCAGAGTTCCTATTTCTCCACAGCCTCGCCAGTATTTGTTATTGGACGATTTCTTGATGCTGGCCAATCTTATCGGGGTGAGATGAAATCTCAATGTTGTTTTTATTTGCATTTCTCAAATGACTAAAGATGTAGAACATTCTCTCATATATTTATTTGCCATTTGTATCTTTTTATCTGAGAAGTGTGTATTCATCTCAGATGCCCATTTCTGGATTGGCTCTTTGAATTTGGACAGGTTCATATTTTTTAATTCTTTGTGTGTTCTAGATAGAAGGCCTTTGTCCGAGGGACAGCCAGTTAGGATTTTTTCCAAATCTGTAGGTTTTCTTTTTACTCTGCTGGTGATTTCTTTAGATGTGCAAAACCTTTTCAGTAAGATGAGGTCCCAGTTATTGATTCTTTGAAGTGTTTCCCTTGCAGTTTCATTTGTTCATGAACTCTCTGCCTACTCCTATGTCTTCAAGATTTTTACCTACCTTCTCTTCCAATAGATTCAGTGTTTCTGTTTTAATATTGAGATCTGTGATCCATTTTGACTTGAGTTTGGTGCATGGTGATAGACTTGGGTCTATTTTCAGTCTTCAGCAAGTGACAAGCCAATTTTTCCAGCACCATTTATTGAAGAGGCTATCTTTCTTCCAGTGAGCTTGTTTGGCCCCTTTGTCAAATATTAGGTGGCTGAGTGTTTTTGTGGTTGTGGCTTTATCTTCCAGTCTGTTCCATTGATCCTCAGGTCTGTTTTTGAGCTAGTACCAGGTTGATTTTATTACAGTAGCTGTGTAGTATAATTTCAGGTCAGGGATTGTGATTCCATCTGACTTGACCTTGTGTCCCAGAATTGCTTTTGCTATTCTGGGTCTCTTCTGGTTCCAGATGAACTTAGGCATGTTTTCTCTAGATCTGTGAGGTATGTTGATGGTAGTTTAATGGGAATTGCATTGAATCTGTACAACAATTTTGGTAGTATGGCCGTTTTCACAATGTTGGTTCTTCCTAACCATGAGCAGGGAATGTTTTTCCGTTTATTGAAATCCTCTTTGATCTCTTTTTTCAGAGTACTCTAGTTTTCATTGAATAGATCTTTTATTAGATTAATTCCTAAATATTTCATTTTCTTGGATGCTATTGTAAAAGGTATGGTTTCCTTAGTTTCTCTCTCAGTCTGTTTGTTGTTTGTGTATAGGAATGCTATTGGCGCTTGCCTAGCAAGCACAGGGTCCTGAGTTTGATCCCCAGTACCGCAAAAAAAA